>JADZMA010002767.1:0-11089 GCA_020796225.1 Arion vulgaris
GATCAATCAATCAATCAGATATTATTTTTGGCTTTTTATAAATCTTTTGGGGCAGGGAATTTTTTCTTTAAAATTTTCAAAAAAAAATTTTGGGATACTTAATCTTAGTAGACTTTGACCCCACGACATGTTTTAAAAAAATTTAAAAAAATTTGCCTGTTCCCTTTAACAATTAACGGGACGGAAATGGGATTAAATGCTCTAGTTTGATTAGAAATTGTGGGGACGGACTGGTCAACATAACAAAAAAACAAAACAAGACGGTGGTGGTTTATGGGGTTGCGTAACGTAAAACAAGTCACACGCCACCGTCGTCTCTTGTGTTTTTTGGATTTGCTATTCGTAACATTTAATTGATGGTTTGGGCCCCTTCCCCGGGGAAAAACTGCAATCCGGGTCGACCCGCGGAAAAAAACGGAAGGGGAAGCCCGGGGATCTCATCTGGGTTCCAAAAATCAGTTTTTTATCGTTTGACCCTGGGCCCGTTCAGATATTAAGCTGATAAGAACAGATACTACACTTTGATCTTAGCCAAAGGCCCAGAAGCGATAATGAATGGCCTCCAGAGCTTCCCTGTAACAGAAACCCTTAAAAACTCAACTTTGCCGAGGCCATTACAATTTCAACCGGGTCTCACCTGCCGGAAATAACCAACCGAATCCTGTCAATCTGTACTGAAAAACAGCGTCCCTGCAAGGGGACATTCCATTTTCTGCCGGCCGTGCAACAGTTTCTAGTCCTGCGGAAAGAGAAAAAAAAAATGCGTTGGCAATGTGCACGAAAAGTTCATGATTTTATGTACCCCTTTTTGGGGCCAAAATTTTTATTTTTTACCCTTTGCCCCATGGGCCCCTCAATTTTAATTTTTACGTGTAAATAGCCTCTCTTTGACCGTCGACGATAGCAAACGTGGTATCAGTCAGTCAGTCGAATATTATTTCCGGGGTTTTTTTCTAATCTTTTTGGGGCGAAGTTTTTGGCTGGGAATTTTCAAAAAAAAATTTTGGCCCAAATGTAATCTGCTGGGGAAATTTTGACAGCGGCATGTTCAAAAAAAATTAAAAAATTTCCTGTTCTATTTGAACGGGGCGACAGTAGCATTAAAAATTTATCAATTTGTGATTAGAAATGTGTGAGGACGGATTTTTCAACCTCAAAAAAACAGGAAAACCCCTTTTTGGTTTTAAGGCCTTTGCGTCGTTAAAAACCACAAAAAAAACACACCCCCGTCGTCTCTTGTGTTTGGGTGATTTTCTATTCGTAACATTTAATTTATGGTTTTTGGGGCCCTTCCGGAAGTACTGCAAAACCGGGGCGACCCGCGCGAAAGGGGGGCAAGCCCCGGGCATTTATCTAATTCCAAAAAACGGGGGAATATCGGGGGACCCAATGGGCCCGTATGGGTAAGGGTGATAAAAACGAAAACTACACTTTGATCTTAGCCAAAAAAGGGCCCAGAAGGGGATAATGAATGGCCTCGAGCTTCCGTGCCAACGAAACCATAAAAACTCAACGCCAAAAGACCATTTCAATTTTGCTCTCACCTGCCAGAAATAGACCAACCTTGAATCCTGTCAATCTGTACTGAAAATCAGCGTCCTTAAGGGCACATTCCATTTTTTGCCGGCCGTGCAACGGGTTTTTAATCCCCGCGGAAAAAAAAAAAAGGCGTGTTTAAAGTGCACGACGTTCATGCATTATTATGTACCTTTTAGCGCAATTTATATTTATTTTCCCTTTGCCCCATGGGCCGTCAATTTTCCCGTTATTTCACATTGTGTAAGTAAACCTCTCTTTGACCGTCGACGATAGCAAACGTGGTATCAATCAGTCAATCCCAAATTTTTCTGGCGTTTTTTTCAATCTTTTTTGGGGCCGAATTTTTGGGTGGCAAATTTTCAAAAAAAAAAATTTGGCCCCTCTAATCTGCTGTGAACTTTTGACAGGCAAAATTTCAAAAAATTTAAATAATTTCCTGTTCTATTACAATATAACGGGGGCAAACATTTAAATCTCATCAATTATGTAAAATTTGAAATTGTGAGGGCGGACTGGTCAACATAACAAAAAAGCAAACCCAAAACGGGGGTGGTTTTGGCCGTTGCCGTGGTTGCGAGTTACGCAATTTGTGTTTTGTGGGTTTTTTGGGGGTTTTTATTTAACATTTAATTGATGGTTTGGGCCCCTTCCCCGGAAATACTGCAATACCGGGGCGACCCCGACGAAGGGGGAGGAAGCCGGGCATTTTCATCTAGTTCCAAAAACAGTTTAATTCGGTGACCCCAAAGGGACGTATTTAGATATTAAGCTGATAAGAACAGATACTACCCTTTTATTTTTGGGCCAAAAAGGGCCCAGAAAACGTTAAAATAGCCCCAAGGAAACTTCCTTGCCAACGAAACCATAAGAACTCAACGCTTTTGGGAAACCCTTACAATTGCAATAGCTCTCCCCGCCGGGAAAAAGACCAACATTGAAACCTGTCAATCTGTACTGAAAATCAGCGCCGTGCAAAAAAACCCTTCCATTTTCTGGGCCTTTTTTTCGGGTTTTTGTCCTGCGGAAAAGAAAAAAGGCGTCGGGAATGTTTCCGACGTTCATGCATTATTATTCCCTTTGGAAATTTAAAATTTGTTCCCTTTTTCCCCGGGCCCTCAATTTATTATTTCAATTTTTTGTAAATAGCCTCTCTTTGACCGTCGACGATAGCAAACGTGGTATTTCGGGCAGTCAGATTTATTTCTGGCGTTTTGTTTAAGTCTTTTTGGCGCGAAGTTTTTGGCTGGCAGAATTTTCCAAAAAAAAATTTTTTTGGGCCCTTTGTAATCCTAGTAGAAATTTTTACAAACAAAATGTTAAAAATTCAAATAATTCCTGTTCTATTACAATATCGGGACGACAGTAACTTTAAAAGTCATCAATTATGTGATTAGAAATGTGTGAGGACGGACTGGTCAACTTTTTAACCAAAAAAACAAGCAAGACGGTGGTGGTTTATGGCCGTTGCGTACGTAAATACCGAGTCACCGCCATCGTCTCTTGTGTTTGTTGATTTTCCTTTTGTAACCCTTTAATTGATGGTTTGGGCCATTTTCCGTGCACCCAAAACCGGGTCGACCCCCGACGGAGGCGGAGCCAAAAACCCCGGGCATCTCATCTAGTTCCAAAAAACAGTTTAATATCGTAGTGACCCCCTTTGGGCCCATGGGTATTAAGCTGATAAAACAAACTAACTTTTATCTTGAAAAGGCCGAGAAGCGAAAAGAATGGCCTCGGGAAAAACCCCCTGCCGGAAAAAATAAGAACTCAACTTTGGGACGAGACCCTTAAAAAGCAATAGCTCTCCCTGCCCGGAAATAGAAACCCCCGAAACCTGTCAATCTGTGCTGAAAATCAGCGTCCGTGCAAGGGGACATTCCATTTTCTGCCGGCCGTGCAACAGTTTCGTCCCGGGGAAGGAAAAAAAACGTCAACAATTGCACGACTTCATGCATTTTATGTACCTTTGTGGGGCAATTTATATTTTTTACCCTTTGCCCCTGGGGTAATTCCAATTTTTTTCCATTGTGTGGGAGCCTCTCTTTAACCGTCGACGATAGCAAACTTTGGGATCAGTCAGCAGTCAGATATTATTTCTGGCGTTTTTGTCTAAGTCTTTTGGCGCAAGTTTTTTGGGTGGCAAAATTTTTAAAAAAAAAATTTTTTGGGCCCCTACTGTAATCTGCTGGTGAAATTTTGGCCAAACGACATGTTCAAAAATTAAATAATTTGCCTGTTCTATTACAATATAACGGGACGACAGTAGCATTAAATGCTCATCAATTATGTGATTAGAAATGGGGAGGACGGACTGGTCAACATAACAAAAAGCAAGCAAGACGGTGGTGGTTTATGGCCGTTGCGTACGTAAATACACAAGAGTCACACGCCACCGTCGTCTCTTGTGTTTGTGTGATTTGCTATTCGTAACATTTAATTGATGGTTTGGGCCATTCCCGGAAGTACTGCAATACCGGGTCGACCCGCGACGAGAGCGGAGCAAGCCCCGGGCATCTCATCTAGTTCCAAAAATCAGTTTAATATCGTAGTGACCCAATGGGCCACGTATCAGATATTAAGCTGATAAGAACAGATACTACACTTTGATCTTAGCCAAAAGGCCGAGAAGCGATAATGAATGGCCTCGAGAGCTTCCGTGCCAACGAAACCATAAGAACTCAACTTTAGCACAGAGACCATTACAATTGCAATAGCTCTCACCTGCCAGGAAATAGACCAACACTTGAATCCTGTCAATCTGTACTGAAAATCAGGTCGTGCAAGGGCCATTCCATTTTCTGCCGGCCGTGCAACAGTTTCTAGTCCTGCGGAAAGAGAAAAAAAATGCGTCAGCAATGTGCACGACGTTCATGCATTATTATGTACCTTTGTAGCGCAATTTATATTTATTTACCCTTTTGCCCATGGGCCGTCAATTCCAGTTATTTCACATTGTGTAAGTAGCCTCTCTTTAACCGTCGACGATAGCAAACGTGGTATCAGTCAGTCAGTCAGATATTATTTCTGGCGTTTTGTACTAAGTCTTTTGGCGCGAAGTTTTTGGCTGGCAGAATTTTCAAAAATAAATTTTTGGCCCATACTGTAATCTGCTAGTGAACTTTTGACAGACGACATGTTCAAAAATTCAAATAATTTGCCTGTTCTATTACAATATAACGGGACGACAGTAGCATTAAATGCTCATCAATTATGTGATTAGAAATGTGTGAGGACGGACTGGTCAACATAACAAAAAAGCAAGCAAGACGGTGGTGGTTTATGGCCGTTGCGTACGTAAATACACAGAGTCACACGCACCGTCGTCTCTTGTGTTTGTGTGATTTGCTATTCGTAACATTTAATTGATGGTTTGGGCCATTCCGGATACTGCAATACCGGGTCGACCCGCGACGAGAGCGGAGCAAGCCCCGGGCATCTCATCTAGTTCCAAAAATCAGTTTAATATCGTAGTGACCCAATGGGCCACGTATCAGATATTAAGCTGATAAGAACAGATTTTTTTTTTTTTTTTTAATGTTTATTTCCATTTGTATAACAATATCAGCAATTTCATGTTTGACAAATTTTTGTGGACTGAAGTGACATGCCCGTGAGATGAAAATATGAGATGCTGGGCTTTATGGTGATTATCTAATGAAGGTGATGATGATGATAAATATGATACATTGATACATACATTTAAAATATGATACATACATTTAAAATATGATATATTGATACATACATTTAAAAATACGTTTTAAAGAAAATACAGGAAATTATTATACAAAGTATGACATTTGCATTTTCAAAATTGCTTTCCCACGGGCATGCTCTTGGTGGCACTTCCCATCTGAGTTCGGCGGCCAGAAACAACAAAGTCCGGCATGAGTAAAAACACCGTGTCATCTGTTCTTTTGTCCCTCGGCTTGAGACGTAGACTAGTCTCTACACGACTCGATCCTTATTTTGTTTAAGGAGGAAGGGGAAGAGAAGAAACAATATTACCAGATCCTTTGTTCTGTTTTACCACCTGACGTTTGGACTTGTGCTGGTGCGAATATGTCACAATATGACACTTTCACCATACCTTGGATGTGTATACAAGGGATTTTATTCTATATTGGATTTGGATGCAAGGCATTTCACCATACATTTTAACATACATATTAACATACATTTCAACATACATCTCAATATACATTTCAACATACATCCCAATATACATCTTAATATACATCTCAACATACATTTCAACATACATCTCAATATACATCTTAATATACATCTCAACATACATTTTAACATACATCTCAATATACATCGTAATATACACTTCAACATACATTTCAACATACATCTCAATATACATCTTAATATACATCTCAACATACATTTTAACATACATCTCAATATACATCGTAATATACATTTCAACATACATTTCAACATACATCTCAATATACATCTTAATATACATCTCAACATACATTTTAACATACATCTCAATATACATCGCAATATACACCTCAACATACATTTCAACATACATCTCAATATACATCGTAATATACATTTCAACATACATCTCAACATACATCTCAATTTACATCTTAATATACATTCCAACATAATAAAGGCATGTATGTTATGGTACTGAACATGTGTCAACATGCATCTAAACATACAATTCAACATACATTTCAACATACATTTCAACATAATAGAGGCATGTATGTTATGGTACAGAACATATGTCCGATTAAATAGCAGCATAATTTTTTTTTTTTTTTCTCTTTCTTTTCTTCTTTTTGGAGAAATTGTGCTTTTTTTTTTTTTCTCCATAATACATTTCAACATACATATCAAGGAAAATTGCAATTTGACAGTGATGTTTGAAATACATTATAACAATAAGGACATGTGCAATTTAACAGTGATGTTTCCAATTAAAGAGCTTTCAACAATAAGTTTCATTTCCATACATACATCATATTATGGATGCGGCTTTCTGAAGGAATATTTGTTGGAATAGATGAGCATTGTATGTTTTGATGTAAAATTTTGCTGCATTCCTGCAGGTCCATATAGTACCTGTATTCTGCGAGCAGTATAAGTAATTTTGTATGTATGTCTGGAGTTGTTTTGGGAAGTGTGTTTAGCATGATGGCTCTGTATATATCTATCCTTTTATTTGTGTGTGTTTTGATTATGTTTCGAAGTGATTCTGTGGTTGGTCTGACTGTGTTGCATTGAAAGAATATGTGCTCTTCCGTTTCTTGTATGTTTGTTCTGCATAGCTGGCATTTTGTTACTTGTCTGGGTCTGTTTGCTACCCGTTCTCTTGTAGGTGTCATGTTGTATATTAGTCTGAATGTTACCTCTCGGGCTTTGATTGGAATGTTTGGGTTGTGTAAGTTTACGAAAGTGTTGGTGTGGTCTGTTATGAAATAGTTATAACCTCTTTTGATTCTGAGATGTAATGGTGGAGCTTGAAGCTTAACTAAATGTTTATATATTTTTGTTGTTGTCTGATGTATCAGTTTTTCGTTTCCTTGTATGGCTTGAATGCATGTTTTGTAGAATGTGGGTAGTGAACCAAAATAGTGTGGCACTGAGTTTTCCAGTGGGACCAGTTTGGTTAATCTGAGTCCTATGTAGTAGTGCGCTAGCGTGTGATGTTCTGGATGTTTGATGATGTGGCTTATATGGTTTATTCTGAGTGCTTTTATTTTTGTCTGTATGTCTTGTAGAGCAATGCCTCCTTGTCTCTTGTCTTGTATGAGTGTTGCGTGCTGTATGCTGTATATTGTGTTTCCGAAGACGAATCTTCTGATCTGTTTGTTTATGTCTCTGATCGTCCGTCTTGGAGGGTCAAAGACTGTAGCTGTGTAGATAATTTTTGGAATAATGTATGTGTTGACAACGACACTTCTGCCAAAAATTGTTGATGTCTTGAACTTGTATCTGTTGATCATATCTGTTATATGTGCTACCATGTTCTGCCATGTGCTTAAGTGTGTTCTGTTTGGGTGCGATGGAAATGTGATGCCGTATAGTTTCATGTTATTTGTTGCTGTAATGCTAAAAGGGAAGTCTGACTTGTTCTTCCATTTTCCTATTCCCATTATTGAAGATTTGTGTACGTTTATCTTTGCCCCGCTACCTTTTCCAAACATTGTCAATGTGTTTAAAATGTTTTCTACAGATCTAGTGTTTGGCGGCAAAGAAGACGGTGTCGTCTGCGTAAGCAAGCAACTTCCGTTCTCCTTTCCCTTGTATAAAGGTGCCTTTAATGGTGTTGTCTTGTCTGATCTTTTCCAAGAGTGGTTCTAATGCTAGAACATACAACAAGGGAGACAGAGAGCAACCCTGTCTAACTGACCGGGTTAACTCAAAGTTCCACTTATTGTATGGTTCACCAATACCCTACTTTCGGGTTTGGTGTATAGTATTTTAATCCACTCTCGGAAATATGTACCTATGTTGCAGTTGAGTAGTGTTTTATGTAGGTATGTGTGTGATATTCTATCAAAAGCTTTCTCCTGATCTAACGATAGGATCGACGATTGACAGTCTTTCTGGTGTGTGTATGTTATGATGTCTCGTATGAAGTGTGTATGCTGGTGTATGTTTCTGCCTTTCACACTGCATTGTTGGTCTTCGTGTACTAGTGTTGGCATGAATGGTTTTAGTTTATTTGTCAGAGTTTTTGTCAGTATTTTGTAGTCTACGTTTAATAATGATATTGGTCTGTAGTTTTTCAGTTGTGTTTTGTCAGAGTTGTCTTTAGGAATGAGAGTGATGTATGATAGATTTAAGCTGGGAGGAAGTTCTTTTTCTTCAAAAGAGGCTGTGTATACTCTCAGTAGGAGAGGACCCAGGAGAGGGAAGAAATGTTGGTAGAACTCTGCTGTGAGTCCGTCTGGGCCTGGTGATTTGTTGTTTTGCATTGCGTTGACTGCATTTGTTATGTCAGTTAGTGTCAGTTCTGTCTCTAATTTGTCTTTATCTGGTTCAGACAATTTTTTGGTATATTGCATGAAGTCGTCTTGTGTCTGCTGTCGTACATTACCCTCTGTGTAGAGAGTCTTGTAGTAGTTTTCAAATGCTTTTGTTATTTGTGGTGTCTCTGTCTGCATATTTCCTTCCAGGTCTATTATGCTTCCTATCTGTCTGCAGTGTTGTATGTTTTGTTCTATTGCCATGTATTGTTTGCTTGGTGTCTCTTGTGTGATTGTGTTTAACTTTGTTCTTAACAAGGCTCCTTGAAACCTGTGGTGTCTGTATTGTTCTAGTTCTTCTTGTAATGTGTGGATGTTGGGTGCATTGTTGTCTGTTTGTTTTGTTAGTTTGATTGCTTCTTCTATTATTTTTTCCTCTTGAATTCTGTTTCTGTTAATGTTGGTGGATATCCTTTTTGTTATGTCCTGTATGGTGCTCTTCAATATTTCCCAATATTGATGTATGTTGTCTGTGGGTATGTTGTTGGTGTATGTTTCAATGAGATTGTTCATGTGCTGTATGTATGTTTTGTTTAGAAGAAGTGTGTTGTTGAATTTCCAGTGAGATGAGCGTTTGAAGTTGGTGTTTGTGTGTGTGGTGTTTATGGTTGATATGACCGCTTTGTGGTCTGTGAAAATAAGTGTTTCTGGCAGGTGTTTAGTCTGCCCTATGTGATGGTTTGCTGGTGCATATATTCTGTCTAGTCGTGCTGATACTCTGTGTGCTTTGCTTGTGTGTGTTGTGTCCATTCCATCAGAATGTGTCTGTCTATAGGTGTCTATTAGATTGTGTGTGTCAATTATGTTATGTAGTATGTCTAGTTGATGTGTGTCCCTATTGTTAGTTCTATTAATTTGTGACCTAATGTCCTTCCCTATAACATCTTTATCTGTGAGTACACATTAAAATCCCGCCTAGAATAAGGTTTTGTCCCCTGTGTGTGAGTGTGAGCAGACTGTCTAAATTTTCATAAAATTGTGGTTGGAAACTGTAGTTAGGTGGTGCATGTATATTTACTATTGTGTATGCTCTTGTACCATTACGAGCCTCTACAATCGCTACCCTCCCTTCATTATCCCTACTCCCTTTTACAAAGACCCACCTGTCTGATGTCTGTATAATAGCTACCCCTGATCCCGTGTTGTGAATTCCCAGACTAAAGCATGCATGTTTTAAACCTAACTGTGTTGTAATGTTGGATGCATGTTGATCTGTTCGTATATTGGTTTCTTGTATGAGTATGAAGTCTGGTTTGTATTTGTGTATGAAAGTTATGATGTATTGTAATTTGTTTCGCATACCACATATGTTTATGCTGGCTATTTTAATTCCGTCAGCCATTTCTAATATGTTGGTGGTGTTTGAATAATATATAATATGATTGTAGAAAACATATGTAATTATTTTTAAACATTAATACTATTATCAATATATAAATTACAAGTTATAATTTACACCTTGTGTTGATCCACACAAGTGCTTATCATCTCAAGACTATAATTAGTCTTGGCAAATGTCTGTTAGCGACTTCCGTCTTCGTGGTGTTGTCTGTTGAACGGTGTTGGATGGTGTTCTGTATGCCTGTGCCGGAGTTGGGCAGTCATCGTCCATTGTGTTTGTGTATGTATACACCCCTTCTGTTTTGGGGCTGGCAGGATCTGTCAAATGGCGACGACGCTTTCTGGCCACCAGAGTGAAGCCTTCTGGGTCGTTTGTGGCTTGGTCTTTTGGTGATGAAGGTGGTGGTGGTGGTTGCTGTTGGGCAGTTTTGTTTTTATGGTTTTCGGCTGCCGTGTTGGGCATTTATTTGACCAGTGGCCGTTGTCTCCGCAGTGCATGCACTGGGTGCGACGGCCAGGAACTGTTATCATAATTTTTATGTTGTCTTCTCTTCCAATCTTAACGTTTGCATAGTGTGGGAGAGGTTCATGGGGTTTTGACAGCAGGACCCATTTGTCCGTGCTAGATGATGTTTTGTGCATCTCGGCGTCTGGGTCACCGGTGAGTTGTATAGCGATTTTTTTTGAAGTTTCTGGCCCTACTGTCAGAGGGATCCAGTGAATTGTAGCCTTTGTTCTCTGCCTTTCTAGGTGCTCCACTTGGACTGACATTTCTGGGTCTCGCCATTGGAAATGTTTGCCATGTAGGGCCTCATATCTGGCCGCATGGGCCTCAGCATTGAGTGTGGCGAACCACTTAAACGGGTTTTCAAACCTGTATATCGATTTTATTCCGCCTTTGCTAACTGCACATGGCCCCAACAAAATGCTGGCGATTGTTCCGTAGGAGGTACGTATCGCCTGCGGCCCTGTAACTGAGAACACCAGGGTGCCAGGAAAATGAAGGATCCTCAAAATCCTCAGCATCCAGACAGATGGTCGGTATGATTGGTGCCATAACTATGTTTATTGATCTATACAAATTTCAAACAAACCTTTGATTTTTTTGAATGTCCAAAAACACGTGGTGAGCACTCACTAATTGAAAATTTCAAACTTAAATGAAATCTGATACACTTTGAAAACACTCGTGAACTTACAATTTA
>JADZMA010002768.1:0-11084 GCA_020796225.1 Arion vulgaris
CGAGAAAAAGATAGGGAAGATAGGGGAGAAAGGAAGAAAAAGAAAGAGAAGAGGGAGAGAAGGAGAGAGAGAGAGAAATGGTGAGAGTGAGAAAGAGAGAAAGAGAGAGAGAGAGAGAGAAAGAGGGAGAGAGGAAGAGGAGGGAAAGAAAGAGAGGAGAGAGCGAGAAGAGAGAGTAAGAGAGACAGAGATAGAGTGGAGAGAGAAAATAGAGAATGAGAGAGAGAGAGAGGAAAAGAGAAGAAGAAAGAGGAAGATATAGTTGATAGAGAGAGGAGAAAGATAGAAAGAGAAAGAGAGAAAGAAAGAGAGCGAAAGAGAGAGGGTGGGAGACAGGGAGAGTGAGTGAGAGAAATAGAGAGCGAGCGAGAAGAGGGCTTAGAGGGAGAGTGAGTGAGAGAAATAGAGAGCGAGCGAGAGAGAGAGAGAGAGAGAAAGAATGTATGCTGAAAACTTCTCCATGCCTCCATCATACCCTACTTGCAGCCCTTTGTAGCCAACGATATTGATCTCGACACCACATAGACCAGACAGAGTAATCTCCCATTCAATTCCGATCATGTTTCGGAGAAGACACAGAGAGAGAAGTTTTCCACCAGCGCGACTTAATTTCTCATCGTCATCCCTGGTCTAATACTAGTCACAAGACAGATACAATCTGTGTCCTTTGTGAGTGAATAAATTATGTTTACCCAGTCCTTTAATTTATCTGGCTGGCACCAGTTGTTTAAGGCTGTCAGACAAAACAAGTAATGACATTCGCTAGAGAGGAAAACACTACCAATATCTCTATCGACAAAACAGAAGTAATGACATTCGCTAGAGAGGAAAATACTACAAATATCTCTATTGACAAAACAGCTAAACACGTAAACACAAAAGTACTAAGTTTTACAAAATACATAACAGTGACGATAACAGCAACGTTTCGACCAAAAGGCCTTTATCAAGCAAACAATACAACAAGAATGACGAATTTCGAGGAACACTACAAATGGACGATTACATATGGAAACATAAACCTATCTAATGAAAATCTGGAATAAAACGAACAAGAAATGATGCGCACAAAAACCGAAAGTGGAAAAGAAGAGAAACAATAAACAATATAGTGGATAAATGCACATATATGGAGCAAACACATATAGATAACAAGGCACGAGATAAGACAGTACTAGGAAGCATAGGAATGTAATGCGTTGAGTCCAAGAGGTCGCAAAGTGCCATAGAATGAAATAAAACGGTTCTCCAGGGCGAATCGACTGCGATCATCGGAGGAACATGATCGGATGGCTGCGACCTGGACATCGTCAACTCCTGAATGGCCAGTATCGTTGAAATGAGTGGCCACAGGAGTCACAGCGCGTTGGCGAATATCGCGTAAGTGTTGGGCGAATCGGTCACTGAGTCTCTTACCGGTTTCGCCAATATAGGACTTGTGCATCGTTTGCAGGTGATGGCATAGATGATATTGCGGACTCAAACGGAAACTGTCTTGAATGGCATACGTAGCTTTTGGAAAAGAGACGGTGGGGTCTGTATTACACTATGCACATGTATTACAGCGCCGACGTCCGCACTGGATGGTGCCAAAGTGACTCTGGATATTAGGCTTGAGGCGACTGTGTACCAACAAATCCTTGAGGCTTCTGTCCCGTCTGTAAGCCACCAAAGGATAGTGTTGGAAGACTGAACGTGTCTCAGGATCAGACTGAAGAATAGGGAGATGATGGAATAAGACCTTTTCACCAGGGAACTATGAGGGTGGAAAGTTAAGATAAGTTTAACCCTGTCAGAATTGGGGTTCTATGTATGTGAGAAAGGGCCTCCTGGCGAGCAATTAGCTGAACCCGATGCATGGCAGATGTAAGCACATTCTCCGGGTATAGGCGCTGGAGGAAGAAATCCAGCATCTCGTGAGCTCTATCAAGAAAATCGTCGTCCTCACTACAGAGGCGACGAAGGCGTAAGAGTTGAGAGAGAAGGTAAAAAAGTCACGACAGGCCTGGGGATGGGAAGAGGTATACAGAAGAAAGCTATAGTGTATCATAGGCATGTAGTATACTGATGTAGTGATAGTGGATAGGCTGATGGTGATAGTGATGTCAAGAATTGACAGGAGGTAGAGATGTGAGAGGTGAACCGAATAGCAGGATTGAAGGCATTGATGAAGGTGATGAAGCGTGACAAATCGGCTTCAGACATATCGAGTAACTCAATACAATCATCGATGTATCTATGATACACGGACGGAAGAGGACCATCATAGGTGTTCCATACTAAGTGTTCAAGATGACCCATGAATAGACAAGCATAGCTGGGTCCCATTTTAGTACCCATGGCGACCCCACTAATCTGTTCGAAGAACTGGTCATGAACTGAAAGGAGTTGAGGTGAGAACTAGTTCAGCAAGACGAAGGAGAGTCGAGGTGGAGACAAGAGGGTTAGTTCTCCTGTCGGGGAAAAAACTGGAGAGCTTGAAGTCCGTCAGAATGAGGTATAGAGGTATACAGTGAGCAGACATCAAGGAGGAAAAGGCGATAAGTCCTGCCAGGCAACAACTTAATAGAAGAAAACAGACAAAGTGTGGTTAGTATCCTTCAAGAATGAAGGTAGTGTGGTGACTATAGGATTGAAGATACTATCAAGGAATTCGGAGATATGTTCCGTAGGACCAGAGCAAGCAGAAACAATAGGCCTACCCGGATTGTGAAGTTTATGAATTTTTGGGAGCATATAGAATGCGGGTTTGCCCAAACAACTGTCGATGATACATAGTGATGATGCGCCGGTAGGAAGGTCTTTGGAGGCAATGGGGGTTTTTGATGACTGTACGGACCTTCTATTGTTGGATAGTGTAGCATCAGAAGGAATATTATTGTAGAATAGGGTGTTACTTAGTTGTTTGGCCTTCCTGAAGGTATAGTTCTTTACTCCAAAAGACTATGGCACCACCTTTATCAGCGGGTTTGATCTTCTTCTTCTTCTTCCAACGTTTTCAGACATCGATTTGTATACTTTTAAAGTAGTTAGTGGTCAACCGGTCCATGTACATCTCCGTATAGCTTGTCTTGGACTGATATGGGGATTGGCCATGTGTTTTTCTCTGTTCCATGTACATTGGACATTCTTGCGTATGTGTGTCTCTGTCATCTTTGGTGCCACTTACATATGTCAGATGGGCCTATTTTATACTTGTTAAACAGATGGTCCCTCAGTCTATTGTGCCCTGTTCGTGCAAAAAATGACAACCTGTTCCCTCTACTTAGTTGGTGGTAAGCATCGCCCTTTTTCTGCCTGGTGATCTCTAGCCATTTGTTCTTGTAGGCCATTTTATCCGTACTTTTGCTTCCTCATATGTCATCTGGTTTTCTGTCTGTAGCCTGCTTCCTGCTTTGCCAATATGTCTGCAGCCCTTTTCCCCAGTATTCCGCATGAGATGGTATCCACTGTATTACCATCTAGAGAAGATGTTGCATACTTGGTGAAAGTGATGCTTCAGTTCCTTCAAGTTGTTATCGTCTTCATTTTAGAGCAGTAATTACTGACAGGGCATCAGTAAGAAATACCAGGTTTTCATTTAAATGTTCCTCTGACACTATCTTCTGCTCGCTTTAGGGCCTCTGCCTCTGCTCTGTAATTGCTGGAGAACCTTCCTGTCGCAAATTTTTAGCTTCCTGAGTTTCATGTCACGGGAGCACTATGAGGCTCCTCCTCCTCCATTTTCTTCATTGCTGCAGACCCATCTGTATATACATGGTCCACCTGCTGTTAGGAAAGTGTTCCTTTAGGTACTGGTAGCAGGAGTTTTTTCTTCACTTGTTTGTTGGTTTTTTCCTACTATCCCTGTGATGTTCTCATTCAGCTCTGGAATTTTGTATCTTTCCATATCTGTCTTGTTTTGGTGTATTTTAGTGGTTTGGGGTAACTTCAATGAGGGTTTTGTTTGCTCATCATCTTGGTTGTCGCTCCAAAGTTGGTTCTTTTAGTCTGCCCCTTCCTAGCCCATTCATTCTGGTACATTGGGTGATCTTCTAGTCTCTTGAACTTTTCTGCTTTTTTTTGTGCTCTGCTGTCTCTTATATCCTCCATTGGTTGTAGGCCGGTGGTCTTCCCCTTTTCCCTGTTTGGAGTAGATCTCATTCCCCTGTAATAATTCTCATAGTTTGGGTTTTAACAGGGTTTGATTTATTGAAGTTGGATTGGGCTACAGTTGCCCATGCAGAGATTCCATAGTCCAGTGTCGGGCGAACATATCCCATATAAAGCTTCTTTAAAACATTGTTATCTGCCCCCAGGTTGTGCCAGCTAGTTTTTCATGATTGCCATCCTGGATTTTGCTCGGTTTTGTTTTCAATCTGAGCATGCATGTCATGGCTG
Source organism: Arion vulgaris (assembly GCA_020796225.1). Classification (NCBI taxonomy): domain Eukaryota; kingdom Metazoa; phylum Mollusca; class Gastropoda; order Stylommatophora; family Arionidae; genus Arion; species Arion vulgaris. Next base: position 4,381 of record JADZMA010002768.1, read on the forward strand.
GTCGAAGGTGATTCCAAGGTATGTGGGGTTTTTCTCTGGAAGCAATATATGGTTATTTAGGAGCTTTGGACTTTGGGGCTTTGTTGATGGGAGAAAATCGTATATGTCGTTTTCTTTTCATTGTTTGATCAGCCATGTTTTGGGACCATTGGTCTGGGGATGTGAGGGCCTGTTGTATTCTGCTTGTTGCAGCGGTAATGCGCTCCTCTGTGTCCACGGGGCCAGGTCATCCGCATACAGGGCGTGGTGGATCCTTCTGGGTATGTTCTCGGTTAGGTCATTGATGTATATGAGGAACAGTGTTGGCGACTGCTCCACCTGAGGAACTCCTTGTTCTAGTGTTGTTTTCCTGCTGGTGAACTCTTGCACTTGCACTTTAGCAGTTCTTTTTTCTAGATACTGTGATATCCATTTGTACATTCGTCCTGCTACTAGGTTTCCCAACTTCACTTTAGGCCAGCCTTCCACACTTATCAAAGCCTCTCCAGATCTACCCATACTGCTAGCGTTTGTTTTCCCTCTTGAAAAGCATCCTCAATCTCCTGGGCGATGTATGTCACTTGATCTTCTGTAGATCTGTGTTTCGAAAGCCTGCTTGTTGGGGGAGTAGCAAGCCCTTTTCCCAAATGCCCATTAGTCTGGTGTTGATCATGCGCTCTAGCAATTTTCCTACGCAGCTCAGTAGGCTAATTGGTCTATAACTGCCTAGGGTCTGTGATCCTTCCCCGTCTTTTTTTTTCGGTATCAGATAGCTTCCTTCATTCTTTGGGTATAACGCCACTTTTCCAGCTACAGTTAAATATTTCTAGTAGCTTCTTTTTTGCTTGTCGTCCCATTTCTATTATCATTTCGTTAGTTATCCCATCATTGCCTGGTGATTTTCTTTTCTTTAGAGAGCGTAATGCTTTTTCTAATTCATGTATTGTGAATTTAGTTGTCATGTGCTCCTCCGGGGACCTTGAATGAGGTCGTGGGCCATTAGTTCTTTTATGGTTTCCTCCCTTTTTTCAGGAACATCTTTTGATTTACTTTTGTAAAGTGCTCACTAAGGATATTGGCAGCTTGTTTCGCTTAGCTGTTCATCATTCTGTTTGATGGTGATTGTGTGCTTGTATTTATTTTTTTTGGTTAGTGCCTGGCTAGTTTCCACAACTTATTTCCATCTCTGTCTAGGTTAAGGCTTTGTGTTTTTTCTATCCAGCTGTTTCTAGCATTTTCGTTTAGTGTTCGTTTGTATCTTGCCGAGGTGGCTTTAAGTTTAATGTTTGCTTCTGTTTTCTTTCTATTTCTGCAATGTTTCTTGCTTTGTAGTTCTACTTCTAGTTGTTCTAATTCGTCCGTCCAGAATGGGCTGTAGTTTGGTCTCGCACCCCGAGGGGTGGACTCGGTGGCTGCTTGGGGGCTTTGTTGAAGTCTGCAACCCAGCTTTAGCATACTCTTGCGTATGTTTAGGGGTTCACAGTATAGGTCTGTCAGGAGTGCAAATTTCCCCCAGTCTGCTAGTTTGTAGTTCCATCTTGGTAGCAGCTTTGGTTGCTGTGGGCGGGATGCAACATTTACGAAGCTTTACCGGTCTGTGATCACTTCCTGCGAGTTGGTCCAGCACCATTCTGTCAATTTTGTGGTGGATGTCACCTGTGGTAAAGGCCAGGTCTGGTGTGGAGGTGGTTTTCCCGGTTCTGGAGGTAACTAGGTTTATCCTCAGCATTGTTGATTAAGTGTAGGTTGCTGTCTATCTCCCAGTCCTCCACCTCATCACCTCTGTTATTTGTATCCTGGTAGCCCACCGCTTGGAGTGACTATTAAAGTCTCCTACTACTATGCAGTTTGTTGGTATTATGTTCATGTTCTCCAGTACTAAGTCTTTGTTTGGGAGGGGAGTAGATGTTTAGATCCGGGGGCTCCCAATTGGGGTTGTTGGTCTATCCCTACAATTTCTGACTGTCTACTAGCACATACTGTTATTTCTTGACATGCAATCTCATTTCGGTCGAGGATCAGGACTCACCTTGCGTCCTTCCCTGTCAATCGGAAGGTCTGATATCCTCTAATGGAAAATCTGTGGCTAGAGTTTAGGTGTCCTCTTGTATGCATGCTATGTCTATCTGCTCCTGTTTAGATATTTTGTTAATGGGACCTTCTTCTTTAGTATTCCTCTGCATTCACTGCATAATGTTGAATGTTCTATGATTTGTTCACAGGGGTTTGTCCTGCTAACTGTCCCTGGCTCCCGGGGTGGATCGATCATTCCTGCCGTCTGTCGAGACTCGTTGACCACTACTTTTTTGTATACTAGTCGATGTCGTCGTAACGAATTGCGCTGCACATTGTGCACCCGTCTTCTGCGGGCGCTTCTGTCAGGCCTGCCCACCTTGGGCCCTTTAAATTTTTTAACCTACAAGGCGCAGGTTGGGCTCGCACTTAGCCCATCGCCATGCGGTGTCTACCTATCGATAATAGGGTTCGCTTTCTCCGACGGCGCCGGACGCTCAACCCAAAGTACGGTCAGGCGTTTTCTGACCATACAACCAAACACGGACACTAATCAACCGTTTTATCCCCTTATAGTAGCCAGAAACCGGTAAATCACACCGCAATCACAAGAAATCGCGCACAGTTTATCCGTTAAATTTCACACCCGACATGTTGGCGACCGGAAATCGAGTCAGCGGGTTTGATAACAATGTCATCACGTCGACGGAGGGGTGATAGAGCACGAAACTCGGACGGTGACATGTTAGAACGCCTAGGCGTTTAGGTGGAGAAAGTCCAATGTCGTATGAAGTATTCTTGATGTAGAATCAAGAGCGTTAGAGGCACCAGGTTTGGGGTCCCAATCATGTTTGCGAGTGGGAAAACTTGGAGAACATACTCAGTCGTGATGTTCTAGAGGGTCCCTCCTGGTGATGAAAGTGGAATTTGAGTCCAGGCCACGGTGAAACGGTTTACATCCTGAAGAGTAGAGAGTGTCAATGGAGGACGGAGAGGAACAAACTTGAGACCCTTACTTAAAACACATCTCTCGCTGTCAGATAAGGGGAAGGTCTGAGGGATGGACAACCTGGGTGGGAGGAGAAGATAGTGTTGGACAATTGAGGAGTGGTAGAAGGTACAGGGCGAAGAAGGTCAGTTTTTGTTGATGATGCATGCAAATAAATTCATGCAGTTGTCTTTTGAGAACTGGATGGTGAAACGAATAAGGGAGTAAAGGAGCATATTGGTGGGGTGAGACTTCGTAGACGTTGTAAGTAGGGACTGGGAGGAATCCAAGTCAGATAGAAGTGTGGGGTGGTTGGCCGCGATACAACGCATGCGTTATGATGGTTTCTAACAAATTGCTGCACCTTTTATTGAAAAAACACAAGTAATGACATTCGCTAGAGAGAAACACTACCAATATCTCCATCGACAAAACAGAAGTAATGACATTCGCCAGAGAGGAAAACACTAATATCTTCCATCGACAAAACAAAAGTAATGACATTCGCTAGAGAGGAAAATACTACCAATATCTCCATCGACAGAACAGAAATGTGCATTCGCTAGAGGGAAAATACTACAAATATCTCCATGACAAAACAGAAGTAATGACATTCGCTAGAGGGGAAAAATACTACCAATATCTCCATCGACAAAACAGAAGTATGACATTCGCTAGAGGGGAAAAATACTCAAATATCTCCATCGACAAAACAGAAGTAATGACATTCGCTAGAGAGGAAATCCCAAATATCTCTATTGACAAAACAGAAGTAATGACATTCGCTAGAGAGAAAAATACTAACATATCTCCATCGACAAAACAGAAGTAATGACACGCTAGAGAGGAAAATACTACAAATATCTCTATTGACAAAAAGAAGTAATGAATTCGCTAGAGGGGAAAATACTCCCAATATTCCATTGAAAAAACAGAAGTAATACATTCGCTAGAGAGAAAAACTCCCAATATCTCCATTGACAAAACAAAGTAATGACATTCGCTAGAGATTGTTCTGATTGATGGACCATAAATCATTTGCACTTCGGCGAGTAACCTTTGGTGCTGCGCTCTTTTCCAGGCAGAAAGATCAAGCGACAGTGCACGAACTCCATAGCACCGGCGGGGTTTTCCCCATGAAATTTTTTAAGATGGTGAAGATATGTTTTAAGGCTTTTAATTTTAATTTTTAAATAATGAATTTGACGGGCATCGGCTTTCCAGCCTGCTCTTTTGAACTCGGGGGTTTCTTTTAAATGCTCAAATTGTACAGGACCTACGTTTTATCGTCCTTCTCCGATAGGATAGAACTCAATCTCAGGATCTCTGGAAAAATTATCCCAATGGGTCCACAAGGATACGAACCAGTACGTTTGGAAATAGAGGCGAGCACCTGACTTCTACGTCAAGACATCCCACACCCCCAATTTTTTCAAGTTTTGATTGGGTTTAAAAGATGCACTAGAAAAATTACTATTGTGAAAAGATTGAGTATCATATTCTTAATGTTTGGGTTGATTGAACAAAAGAATTACATCATTACAATAATTAGATGAGAGCTGATTAGTTGATCACACAATTGATAATTTTTATTGAGATTTGATTGGTTGATACCAACATGCATTATTCATTGAGATTTGATTGGTTGATCCAACATGGCAATTATTCATTGAGATTTGATTGGTTGATAACAAATTGAAAACCAATTAATTGAGATTTGATTGAGAAAGAGAGAGAAGAAGATTCCACAATCCACAATGATTCATCTAAATTCTTTTGTGTAATGAGACACTACATCACTATCGATAATTGATATTTTATTGAATGATTCCATGACGTGATTGCTCTAGCGAGGATCGAAGATTGGCATTTGATTTCATTAGTATTCTATGGGCTTGAAATGAAACAATCATTACCTATCACTTTCATTTTCCCTTGTCACTTTCTTGTCACTTTCTTGTCATTGTACAAGTCCTTTCATGAATAAATGATCCAGCGATAATCTCTACGTCGATAAGAAGCCAAACAATGACGTCATCAAACAGTTTTTTATACCGGCGGCTCTCAAACTTATCTTACGGGGGAAAACCCCCCTCCCCCACCCCTTCCTTCTTCAGCGATCTCTGGTCATGCGCTTAATTTTATTGGAACACAAACTGGGCAGACAGCTTCAGGTCTGTCAGGTTTCCCCAAAGCTTAGTTTTCAGGTCGACTGGGTGTGGCCACATTTTGCTTCTCAGCTCACCCAGGAGAGGACAGTCTTGCAGGATATGCTCTGTGTCTGTTCCGCCTGCTGACACTGGCAGAGAGCTGTTTGACTTATTCCTATATATAAGTGTTTGTTGAGTCTGCAGTGTCCGTGGGAGTCGAAATATAATGACCTGGGCTGTTCTGCTTAGGTCTTTGAGGGAGTCTTTTCCATAATCATATCCAGTGTTTGTCTTCCAGTCTATGCAGATTTTCTCTGTATGAGGGTTTTGACCTCTTGAAAAGACAAGGGTTGGGAATTTGCTCTTTGGCACTGCCCTCTTTGCTAGACATCAGCACTCTATTGCCATAATGCCACAGTGAGATGGAATCCACGCAAGTGATTTCCCCACTCCAACCTTCTTTAAAAAAAACATTTTCTGCCGCCGACACCCACACATTTCTATATGAAAATGGGCAGGTATGAATTATCTGTGTGTTTCAATAGTAAACAATGTTCACAGACTGCGGGAAACTTCAAATAATCTTTCATGTATTTCATGCGGCATTTAGATTCCGGGCTCGGTCGAATCCTTTGATTTTGTAGTGGACCTAGTTACCACTGTTTTTTTACATGTTTAACCAAATTATTTTTTCGTTTGAAATGTCAAGATCACAATATTTCTTCAATCGTTTGAGAACCCTCTGTGAGTACCTCGAGGAACCCGTGTGTCCATAGGGCCCAGTTTGGAAACGCTAGTCTGGACTAACATTGTCAGAATAGTGTTTCCAGTAGTCTCACTCTATGGGAGGAATGAACATAATACGTAAGTTTCACTATCAAATCCCAACCTCGGAGTTTCTTTCGTTCAGTCCCGCACTCAACTTCCACGCGAGGAAAGGAATTAGCCCTTCTACCTCCCGGACACTGAAATGAAAATCGACGCATATCTTTAACTTGAGTACCATAACCAGTAAACGAGTCGTTGATTTTAGGCCATTATACGTTCAATAGTTTCCTGCTTTCGAACGGCGAGGTCTAAACCTTAAGCTAAGGGCGCATGACTTCATACTCTAGACATAGAAATATGAAGTGACTTCTACTCTAGACACTAGAAATATGAAGTGACTTCATCTCTAGGCACTAAAAATATGAGTGACTAGGGTCTAAAAAAGCTATCAGAAATGTTATTTATGATTAGCTCACAGCAGTGACAAAAGTATTTACAGTGTTTTAAAAAAAGGAATTACCTCAATGGCACAGGATTTCTTGTATGGCTCGATCACTTTCTGCAGAATTGGCGCACTATCTGCCGTGAATATTACCCAAAGCACGAACTCCGTAGCTCCAGAAACAATCTTAGATATCTGAGGGAAAATACACCCTGACTCGGTTCAATTCGAAACCCGCAACCTTCAGAACGTAGGCAAACTTGTAACCACTCACCATAGAAAATCTTCTATGTAAGGAGAGGTTGTACTAATGCAACTAGCTTTTCTCGGACAATTAGTATAGCAACAGATTGATTGATTGACT
>JADZMA010002769.1:0-11083 GCA_020796225.1 Arion vulgaris
CAAATGGACGATTACAGAAACATTCAAATGTATCTAATGAAAATCAGAGAATAAAAACGAATAACGAAATGATGCACAAAAACTAGAAGGGGAAAAGAAGAAAAACAATAAACAATAAATGAATATATAACTTATATTTTTGAAGCAAATACACATATAGATTACAAGGCAGATGAGAAAGTACTAGAAGCATAGGAATGAATGCGTTGAGTCCAAGAGGTCGAAAGTACCATATAACGAAATAAAACGGTTCCCAGAGAAAACGATTTCGATCATCAGAGGAACATGATCGGATGGCTGTGACCGGGACATCGCAAGCTCCTGAATGGTCAGTATCATTAAAATGAGTAGCTACAGGGGTCACATAGCATTGAAAATCGCGCAAGTGTTGGGCGAATCGGTCACTGAGCCTTTGCCGGTCCACCAATATAGCCCTTTGTGCACGCTTGCAGGTGATGGCATAGATAAATTCGGACTCGCACGTGAAACTCCCTTCACAACAAACGTGGCTTTTTGAAAAGACACAGTGCGGGTCTGTATTACAAAACAACGTGTTGCAGCACCGACGGCCACACTGGAGGGGTGCCAAAATGACTCTGGATATTAGGCTTGAGGCGACTGTGAACCAATATTTTCCTAAAACCTTGTCCCATCTGTACGCCACCATAGTGTTGGAAGACTGAACGTGTCTCAGGATCAGGCTGAAGAATGGAGAGATGACGGAATAAGACTTTCTTCCAAGGAACAAATGAGGGTGAAAGTTATAAGTTTCACCTTGTCAGAATTAAGTTCATGTGGTTAAAAAGGGCATCATAGGAGACATTTGCTGAACGCGATGAAGCAGATGCGCACATTCTCCGGGATAGGCACTTGCGGAAGAAATCAAGCATCTCGTGAGCTCTATCGAGAAAATCATCGTCCTCACTACAGAGGCGGCGAAGGCGCAAGATTTGGGAGAGAATGGAAAAGAGTCACGACAAGCCTGGGGATGGGAAAGGGTATAAAGGAGAAAACCATGTCATCGGTAGGCTTATAGTATACTGATGTAGTGATGGTGGATAGGCTGATGGTGATAGTGATGTCAAGAAAGTTGTCACAAGAGGTAGAGATGTGAGATGTAAACCGAATAGCAGGATTGAAAACATTAATGAAATTAATGAAGCCTGACAAATCTGGTAGTTGGCTCTGGTAGGACAGTCCCATCTCAATTCCGAACAAAGGATGCGTGTGTTTGACTTGACAGTCCCATACATCTCGCGTTTCTTTCCAGCACTGACAGTTAATCCCTTTTTATTGATCACTTCTCGACACTCAATGAAGCGGGATGTAATCTGAGCCGAAGAGCATGTGCAAACTTTGTCACTTTTGCTGACGTATATGAGATCTTTGAATCGAACAGACATATAACGTATCGTAGACATATAGGGCCACTTACAAACTACAGAGGGAAAGACTATTGGTAAGTGAGTAAGAGGAAAACAGTGATATAAATGGGAAGGAAACATTAAGAGATATTGTCTCAAGCAACCACGTGCAGACTTGTCTTCCACCATGGGCTTGCAGGTCAGCAGTTGAAAACTAAGATGGCTAGGGCACGTGAGAAGAATGGATAATAGTCAAATACCCCAAGTGGTATATCAGGATGATGAAGAAAATGATGATGATAATGCTGATGAGGAAAACGACGATGATAATAATGCTGATTCACCAGATTCTTACTTAAAGAAACGTCTGCTGTTCTGTGTCCAGTCGCTGATGAGGATGACCTTTTAACTGTTTCGCGTCAATGGCTTGAAGCTGGAAGTGTTCCATTTTGTTAAGAGAACAGGCCACTTTCCCGTTGTCGCTCAAAATAGAATCTGGGTCAGAGACAGCCACGGGGCTACTGCTGACCTAGTTCTGCCAGTTCCGATACTCAGCTGGAAATTTGGAACAAAAGACCACTTCACCATAGCTTAGCAATAAAATGTTATTTGAAGTTTAAAAAAGCAGTTACGCAATCTCTATTATAAATATTTCCGTATCACTCAACCTGCACAACCTACCTAAAATTCACTCTCTCTGTGAATTATTCACCCTCTACCCTCCCTCCACCTCATTTCCACTTATTCTCACGTTTACTCGCTCTGAATTTTAGCCACCCACTCTTACACTTGCTCATCTTGCATTCCCTCTCACACTCCCTCTCACATTCACTCTCACACTCAGGCTCCCATTCACTTTCACACTCAGTCTCTCCTTCATACACTCTCATCTCCACTTACTCACACTGCCCACTGTCCCACCCACCCATTCTCACTAACTCATCCATTCACTCATTCACTCCACACTCCCACTTTCACTCACTCTTACACTTACTTACTCTAAGACTCCCCACTCTCACATTCACTCATCTCACACCTACTCTCACATCCACTCACACATCCACTCTCATACTAATTTGCTCTGACACGCCCATAGCCACTCATTCATCAAGATCCACGCCCCAACAACAGATATGTCACTTCTCTTACTGACTAAGTCTCCAGTTCCAAACACATTTAGTAAGATCTCTGGATGACTGTTGTGTGTGTCCAAGACGGAGATAACACTCCGTTCTGGCTGTCTTATGGGCGGAGCCTGAGTCATGGGCTTCGACGAGCAATCTGAAATATATGGAGGCACCCGGAAAACTTCAATAAAATAGTTGCCAATATTTGTGTCTTTGTGTGAGTGTGTGGATATTTGTGCTTTACGTGGGAGTAATAACTCGTGCATGTGTGTGCGCGCTGTGTGTTTGTGTGTGAGAATGTGTGTGGTGTGTGTGTGTAAATATGCATGCAGTTGTGTGTAAGAATATCCATGTTGTTGTGTGTAAAAAAAATATCCACGTTGTTTTGCGAGGAGTTTGGTACCCTTCTGTGAGATATGCAAGATATGTGTATGTGTGTGAATATTTATACTGTCGAATCAGAATGTTTTTTTTTTTAAAAAGAAAAAATTATCCGAAGACGACACTCGAGATGGATCGGACATGTAATGCGCATGAAGACCGGCTCTGGCACGAAAACTGCACTGAGATGGACTCCCAGAGTGTAAACGAAAACTTGGAAGACTCAAGACAACCTGGAGGAGAACTATAGAGCAAGAACTGAAAGAAATGAATCATAGCTGAAACACAACACAGAGGAAGGCCATGAATAAAGAATAGTGTGCGTTTGTTGCTGCCCTAAGCGTCAAATGCGTAACAGGCTAAAGAGAGAGAGAGAGAGAGAGAGAAAGAGAGAGAGAGAGAGAGATCAGAGATGTGCTGGCGAATATCCGAAAATCGTGTGAATATTCGTGTTTTATGTGTGAATATTCGTGTAAGAATATTCAAGATTCGTGTGTAAATACTCGAGATTCGTATGTAAATAATCGTGATTCGTGTCTGAATAGTTGTGTTTTGTGTGTAAGTATTCTCATTTTGTGTCTTATTCTTCTTTGAACAATCCATATTGACCACTTGTTAAACCACTTTCTGTGATCTGTATGTGATCAGAGCCTAAGAGCGATTGTAGGTTGTGCCAGTTATACGCCTACAAGTAGGCCACATCCAATTGCGTGACGCTTTTATTTACTGGTAGCTTCCTAGGGCCCTAACTCAGTCGCCTCATGACATGCCTTGTAGATCGCAGTGGTACTATTCTTTGCTTCCTTGTGGACCCCGGCACCACAGGATGTAATTAGGACTGATGATGAGGATTTTAGAAGAATCACAAGGCTCCTATCGACAAAGTACTAGGCATATTAGAGACGGGTATGCCTTCCAATCTCATCAAGGTGAAACACATGGGTGAGTTCACACGCATACACACACGCGCACCCAAGCACGCACGCACGCGCGCCACAGAATACCTTGCTTACCCGCAATTTCTCTTCCACCATTTACTTCTTTAGAAAGTGTGGGAGGGTGAGAAGGGTGGGGGAATGTACGATCCTTGTGTGTGCTTGTTCTAAAGCACTTTGTAAGGTTTTATTCATTATATTATTGCTGTTCTTGATACCTTCGCTCCATTTTTTGCGTAGTCTTCCTCTTGCTCTGTACTTTTTATACTTTTTTTTGTGTGGCTTTCTGTTGAGCGACACCAAAATTCTTCTCAGACGTCCAAACCGGTTAATCTGTTGTTCTTTTAGGATTTGCACGACTGGTTTCACATCCTGTCTTTTTCTGATTTCTTCACTTCTAATTTTGTTTCTTATTGTCACACCTGCAGCTCTTCTAAGACACCTCATCGTTATGATTTCTCGCTCATTAGCTGCTGTTATTGGTCATGTTTGACACCATTACTACCATCAATAAATAGACAGTGAACAAGTTTTATGGGCTTCCAAAAAAACAAATGACCAAGCACAGGATTCGAACCACACATCCTTATTTCTTACGGCACCCATTGACTAGACCTACAATACAAGCGAGTTTAAGAACACAACCAACAAGCTATTTAAAAAATAGCTTTACTGAGGAGTGTCTTTCATAAACAACATCGGCTGTAGAAGACAGTGTAATCAGGTCAAATTCGATGAAACAATGTTTTCACAAACACACGCGATAAAATTATTGTGCTTGTATATCTGAGACGAAACATCATACATACACACAGGTGTACACATATTACATACATCTCATCTTACCTGTAACTACGTCCTGCGTACCTGTCCAGTGAGACCTTGGTCCTGACCTCACCTGTTGATCCATTAATATCAAACATATCAAAGACCGAATTGTCTTCCTGAACTGAGGATATGTGATACACCACCAGTCCGTTATCTCCTTCATCGATGTCAGTCGCCTGTAGAACTATCACAGCAAAGCCACTCGCGCTATCAGAAACCGTGACAATGTACTCCTCCTTCTGAAAGACAGGACTGTTGTCATTGACATCTATCACTTCAATGTTGACTGTCAATGTCCCAGTTAGCCTAGGTATCCCCCCATCAACAGCCCTGATACACAACGTATAAGATGCAGTTTTCTCCCTGTCCAAGATAGCATCGAGTCTGATACTAACATCCACATTGGAACCGTTTCTATCAACAATCAAATGAAAGGGAAATAATACCTCCTCACTGTTATACTCCGTAACTCCGTTCTCAGTTCCAAAATCCAAATCTGCAGCAGTTGGAATTCGAAATGAAGTTCTTAAAGTAACGCTTTCTGCAATTCTAAGATTGTATATAGATGGAGAAAACGTTGGCGCATTGTCATTTATGTCTGTAACTGTGACCTTGACTTGGATAATTTTAAAGAAAGCACCCAGTTGTGCTTGAATGACGGTTTGAACTCTCAGCTCACATGTGGTCAGTTTCTGGCAGATTGTTTCTCTGTTTATTCTGGTGTACGATAAAAACAAAATCAATCAATCAATCAATCAAACATTCAAAATCACATTTCTTAGTTTTCTATAATTAAGAATAATAAAATAGTATTATCAATATAAGGGAAGACTGCAGATATCACAGATCAGCCGACTTTGCAGTCAACTGACAGGTATATCGGCACAGTGAGACAGTGGTTGCTTCTTAAGTTAATTGAACAATTTTATCCAACATCTAAAGCTACATAGACCAAGAAAAGGCCTTTGATAGAATAAACGGAAACAAACTGTGGACCATACTAAGTGAATACGGAATTCAAGGCCAACTATTTGACAATATTAGAGCGCTATACCAAAAATGCTCAAGCGAAGTACGAACAAGCGACGGCCTGACTGACGAATTTGAATTATCATCAGGAGTAAGGCAGGGATGTGTTTCGCCTATATTTTTCAATATATACATAGACAAGATAACGCAAGAAACCAAAGACAAAAGAAACCCCTGATAAAACACAATTTAATAACGAACTACTTTTTGCAGATGATCAGAGTATAATTTACAACAACGAACACAAACTTCAACAACACATAAATGCACTGTGGAAATGGAAAATATGACATGAAGATTAACACCTCAAAACAGAAAGCTTTGACAATAAGTAGGTCAACAAAATATACACGTGAATAATGTAAAAATACAACAGACTCCAGAATTCAAATATCTCGGAGTATATTCACAGCAGATGGAAAGATGGACAGAGAAATCGAGACTAAATGCCAGAAGGCAAATGCAGTGACATACCAACTGTCACCACTATTAAAACATCCAAGCATTAACATGCAGTCAAACGACAACTGATAAACTGCATATTTATTCCAACTTTCTGCTATCAGTGCCAAACATGCCCTGACTAAGACAAGAAAGAAAGATTAAAAACATGTGAAATGAGATGTCTAGAAAAGCTGTCAACGTTATAGGAGAGATAGAGAGAGAAATGAGAATATTAGAAGCATCGGGGGAGAAAGGACTGTATAGGCCTCATCTAAATAATGAGAAATGCCTGCAGTCAAGTCAACCGTACTTTCACGTGGTGCTCCCAGTTTAAACTAACACGGCTCTCGAAAAGCGAGTCCCCGGCGCTATAACTGGGCCCCCAATGCCGGAAGGGGTAAAATACCAGGCTATGGCTGGGGTAAGCCAGAAAAAAACCCCCTGGGGAGGTGTGATCCGATAGGTGAAGCGGATGTTGGCCCACCTGTGTGTGGCAAGTCCAGACCCCACCAAGATCACACCCAGGAGCTCACCTGGTTAGGAGAAGGTAACTCCTAAAACCTCTGATGCCTGGCAGGGCAGTTGGGAAGAGCCAGGACAGGGATAGGAAGACTCCATAATTCCCCCACTGAAGACGGACATGTCAGCCAGAATGGCGTGGGCCCCCAGAAAGGGAAAAAGACATCAACGCACAATACGGTTAGTGAGTATGCTCAGATATTTACTTAGATATGGGGTTGCTCCTGTGGACTGCTGCCAGGCGGGAGCAGCGCCGGATCCCAAGCCTCGAAGGGATCCACCCGGTACTGACAGAGTCTGCGCATCGAAGAACCAGGATTAAGCAGAGTAATGCCACTGGTCAAACAAAACACACTAAAGACATGCAATGAATGCAGAAGGCGTTGCCAGAAAGAAACTTGAACTGCAAAAATTCCACATGAACAACAGATCGAATATATGCATACAGGAAACACATCTAAATAAAAACTCCCCTTTTACATCAGAGGCTATGAGACATACAGACTGGATAGAGAGGGACAAAAGGGGAGGCATCATCACACTAGTCAAAAACAACATCGCAGCCTCAGAAACCTCCAGAAGTACAGGTGAAGCTGAACACCTAACAGTAAAAAATACATGTCCCCCCAGAACCAATACATGTTCAAAACTACTGCCCAAACAATAAGAAATTGGGAACTAGAGAGCATACATACAGCTGAGAAGAACCAAATAATCCTAGGCGACTTTAACAGCCACTCCCCAGCTGGGGATATGCTACTATGGACAGAGGAGATGAAGTAGAGGAATGGATGAGGGAAAAACCCTACTCATACTCATAAACAAACCTGATTCAGAGCCAACTTTCTACTCAAGAGTATGGAGAACACAAAGCACACCTGATCTGGCAATAGCCACAGAAGACATCCAGAGATGTGCAGAAAGAGAGGTGATGAAACAACTAGGAGGAAGCGACCACAAACCAATCATTATTACTGTAGGAAAGCTCAAGTCACCAGAAAACAGGAAAAAATAGCCAGCGGGAACTACAAAGGGCAAACTGAACCTGTACAGAAACCTAACTGAAGGTAAACTGACAGAAACCCACACAACAAACAACATCCAGAAAAACATTACAACTCTCACAAGCATCATACTAAAGCAGCAAAAAAATCAATCCCCAGAGGAAGAAGAAAACACTACGAACCCTTCTGACCAACGAACTACAACAATCACATAAAAAAGCCACAGCAGCACGAACAAAAATGGAACAAGACCCATCTGACACAAATGTCACAGAACACAACAAACACCAAGCCATATACAGAAAAAAAAACACTCACATGCATTAGAAAAAGTTGGCAGGAAAAAACAGCAACACTAAACATGGAAAAAGACAGCACAAAACTATGGCAGCTTGTAAAGAGCCTAAATGAAGAAAAAACCACCAGCCATGCCTGCACAGTCATAGAAGATGGAGGGAAACCTACACGGGAAAAATAGCTGCAAACATTCTTGCGGATGGCTTTGCAAAAGAAAGCAACATACACATGTCCAAAATCAAAGTCAGGGAAACAAAAAAAAAGAACTAAAAAAAATAAACAAACAACTTGCAGACAAACAAGACACAATGAAAAAACCTTTTTCTCTCAAAGAACTGGACAGCGCAATAAAAACTAAAAAAAAAAAGGCACCAGGACCAGATGGGGTGAAAACGAAATGATAAAAAACCCTGGGAACAGGTGGCAGACAACACCTCCTGGACCTGTTAAACCAATCTTGGATGCAAGGAGTATATCCAAAGGAATGGAAGGAGGCGGAAATAATCCCTATAGCAAAAAAAAGGCAAGCCCAAGGAAAACAAAGAAAGCTACTGTCCCATAAGCCTCCTCAGCTGCCTTGGGAAAACAATGGAGCGACTCGTAAACAACAGGCTGCTTAACTTTCTAGAGGAAAAGAAAATACTAGATGACTGCCAATCAGGTTTCAGAAAACACAGAAGCACAGATGACCAAACCACCTATCTTGCCCAAGAAATAGAAGATGCCTTCCAGAACAAAAACAAGCTGCTGACCACCTCTTCGACCTGACTAAAGCCTTCGACAAAGTCTGGAAAAAGGACTCCCGTAAAACTAGCACAAAGGGGATCAAAAGGGCACAGACACATGGATCAGAGATTTCCCACACAGACGATGTGCAAGAGTCAAACTGGAAGGACACAGAAGCAAGCTGGTCAGACTAGAAGATGGGGTTCCACAGGGAAGTGCAATATCCCCTACACTCTTCATCCTTTTTATCAATGATCTCCCAAAACAATTTACATCTAACATTCACAAGGCCTCATGCAGACGACTTGCCATATGGACCCAAACAGAATACATAGGAACTGCCAAGATCAGAATGCAAGGAGCCATAAATGCAGTAAAGAAATGGGCAGACACTTGGGGAGTCACAATAAACCAAAACAAGACAGTGTCAACACTATTCTCACTTTCTACAAAACCTGAACAAGTCGACTATACCTGGGCAACAAACCACTACCAAAGGAGGACAATCCTACCTATCAGGAATAAAATTCGACAAAAGACTCACATGGGTCCCCCATAGAAGAAACACAAAGGAAAGCCACAATAAGATTAAGACTCATGAAAAAACTAGCAGGAACCCACTGGGGCACAGATGCAAACACTACACGCAAAATACACAGGATATGTAAGTCCAAAACTGGAGATGCACAGGAGCCTACACAACCGCAGCACAAGCAAATCTACACAAGCTAGATAAAATACAGAACACAGGCCTCAGAATCATCACCGGGGGTCTGAGAAGTACACAAATCAAAGATCTAGAAGCAACTGCTGGCATTGAGAGCCTGGGACGACGCAGGGAAAAAAAAATACTCACACTATCAGAAAAGTTCAAACGCACAGAAAATAACCCCATGACCAAACAATTAACGAACCAACCAAAAACCGATAAAAAGACACAGCTTCCATCACTTGTCAAAATCACCCCTGCAAAAACATGGACATCCTCTAAAAGACCCAGCAACCCGGGAAATGATAGTACCATTCAACAAAAACAGACCTTACAGCCCAACTTTCACAGTGATAACAACAATTCCAAATGTAGACAAAAAGGGTGAAGAAACAGGTCCCATCTTGAGAGCAAAGACACTAGAACACATTGACACCTCATACCCCCCTCCCGAGTGGACCCATATATAAAAGACGGATCATCAGAACACAGGAGGAAAGGAGGGGCGAACCATCATCATACCCAAGATGGCACTACACTAAAAATTCAAGTGCCACTGGAGAACTATCAACAAATTTTAGAGCCGAACAACAGGCAATTGTGGATGCCTCAAAAATACTGCAGCAAAGAAACATCCAAAAAAACAAACTTGTCTTCCTTTGCGACTGCTTGTCAGTCCTGCAGGCCACACAAAGGGGAAACCCCAAGATAAATGGAAAGAGAGCCAAACTACAGCAAACAAGCCTCAGAACACAACAAATTATTCTCCAGGATACCAGCCCACTGTAAGTTCCAGGAAATGAGAGAGCAGACATGCTGGGTAAGGAGGGAACAAAACTTAACAACAGAAACACCAGTATCACTACCAGAAATCAAGACACATATCAAAAGAAAGTACAAAGAGGTATGGAGGCAACAAACCCACAGCAAACACCCACAAGATCCCATCAGCAGACTAAACAGAAAACAGAACACAACAATCTTTTGCCTAAGAACAGGTCACTGCAGGCTCAACTACCACATGCACAGAATAAAGCCTGCTCCGACTGCACAGTGTGCATGCCAGACAGAAACACAGACTCCCGAGCACATCCTGCAGTCATGTCCATCATACATACACCAACGAAATGAAACATGGCCTCATGAAAAGCATACAGACCAAGCTATGGGAACTCTCGAAGAACCCAACTGACATGCAGCTTCATAGAGGCAACCCATCTCATGATTTAGACGCATACGAAACCGAACGCAAAGAAGAAGAGAAAGAAGAAGAAGAAGCATCGTTGGTATTATACCATGCATACCGTACATCGAGAAGCAAAGAATCAAGTGGTTCCGCCATCTAATGAGAATGAAACTATATTTACTACCATCACGTTCCTACAATAATCGACACTCAGGGCGCAGAGCACGAGGCAGGCCAAGAACAGATGGATAGATAACATCTCAGTCCCCGCGAAAGCATGGACTGACAACGTCAAGCGCAATACACGTGGCACAAGACAGAAAACTAACTATCCCCACGGCGCTTCACGGCAAATGTGGTTAAGATAAGATAAGATAAGATAAGATCTAAAGCTACGTTCCCTCACAGTCGCTCAACTATCTTACACTGAACTCAAGAACTCGGTCGGGTTTTGATTCAACATAAAGAGTAAGTTTTTAAATGAGCACAAGGGGTTTTTCAAGAACCCAGAGGAAGCAAGGAAATAACGAATAT
>JADZMA010002770.1:0-11082 GCA_020796225.1 Arion vulgaris
ACCATGGTTGACAATATGACGCCACTTTATGAGTTTATGATAAAGACTGAGGTAGTGAGAATCAAAACAATGTTTCATTTATCAAAGTGTGCACAGATGGAAAATCTAATTTTTTTAATGTTCAGCTAAAAATGTACGTATTTTAAAGATACTTCCTTCTTCATATTGTTGTATGAGTCTTTTTCTTTCGTTGTGATGTTTATTTGTTGATTAATAGCTGGAACTTTGATGATTCATGATTATATGATGATTGTAGTTAGTTAGTGCTTCATTTTGTTCATGGTCCGTTAGTTCTTCATGTGTACGCAGTCAGATAATCTTTCTTGTTATTCATGGTCCGTTAGTTCTTCCCATTGTACGCAGTCAGATAATCTTTGTTATTCATGGTCCGTTAGTCCTTCCCATTGTACGCAGTCAGATAATCTTTCTTGTTATTCATGGTCCGTTAGTTCTTCCCATTGTACGCAGTCAGATAATCTTTCTTGTTGTTCATGGTCCGTTAGTCCTTTGCATTGCAGCATCAGATAATCTTTCTTGTTGTTTGGTCCACTCACTTTCATATAGTTGTTTTCCCTTGTATATGACTTTCTTTCTAGGTTTCCATACAGATGGTACTCTTGTTACAACATAGTAAACAATATACATGATTACGATATAGTGAACAACCATCATTTAGTTACGTTGATACATGTTTATTCATGTTGTATAAACGCAGACAAAAACACGTCCTCTCGGTGGTAGTGTTTGTTCGTCTCATGTTGTCACTACGTTATTAAGCAGTACTAACATCTACGTCAACTAGTTTCACTACGTCAATGTCTCGTTCTAGTGTTGCTATCTGCTTATAGTAAGCAGATTTGGTGTGCAAACACTACAGTCTCTACTTATCTCCCTTTACAAGCCTATCTCTATCTAAACTACCTGTCTAGTCTGTTAGCTACTACCTTGGAGCTGAGGGCTACTACAGTATTCTTTCTCATTCATGCTCTGTTTCTTCCTCATTCATTCTCTGTTTCTTCCTCATTCATTCTGTGTTTCTTCCTCATTCATTCTCTGTTTCTTCCTCATTCATTCTCTGTTTCTTCCTCATTCATGCTCTGTTTCTTCCTCATTCATTCTCTGTTTCTTCCTCATTCATGCTCTGTTTCTTCCTCATTCATGCTCTGTTTATTCCTCATTCATGCTCTGTTTCTTCCTCATTCATGCTCTGTTTCTTCCTCATTCATGCTCTGTTTCTTCCTCATTCATGCTCTGTTTCTTCCGTATTCATTCTCTGTTTCTTTCTCATTCATGCTCTGTTTCTTCCGTATTCATTCTCTGTTTCTTCCTCATTCATGCTCTGTTTCTTCCTCATTCATGCTCTGTTTATTCCTCATTCATGCTCTGTTTCTTCCTCATTCATGCTCTGTTTCTTCCTCATTCATGCTCTGTTTCTTCCTCATTCATGCTCTGTTTCTTCCTCATTCATGCTCTGTTTCTTCCTCATTCATGCTCTGTTTCTTCCGTATTCATTCTCTGTTTCTTCCTCATTCATGCTCTGTTTCTTCCTCATTCATGCTCTGTTTCTTCCTCATTCATGCTCTGTTTTCCTCGAAGTCTGTGTATATTAAAGAACAAACATTACTATTTTATATATAAAATTTTACAAATTAAATAAATATTTTAAAATCGGAAGTTGTATGTCTACATCGACTAGGCTTGCAGCTGTTTGAATAGTTCTCATTCCTCCACAGGGATCAAAGGCGCATACGGACAACGCCGCGCCAGGATTAGTGAGCTGGCACTAATCAAGATCCTATCCCACCTTCACGTTGTGACCCTGGTAACAGACATTGGTTCATGTCTGGTTAAGCGAGTAGGGATCGAGGAGGCTCCTGGTATGAGGTGAGATGAGACGTGGTCACGTTGGATAAGATCCGCTCGAACACAGACGAACGGCATCCCAAAGTGACTACTAATGCACATCTTTCCTGGCCGATGGGAAAAGCGGAAAAGACAAAGAAAAAACGATGAGGGTGTATCCAGAGAAGAGACGTGGACCCACGACGGGCGAAACTCGAAGCTTGAAGCTCGAAGGTGGGGCTCGAGTTGAGTTACCGTGGCCCACATGGGCGAAACTCGGGCCCTGAGGTGGAGGCCGAGTCGGGTTACGCTGGGCCCACATGGGCGAAACTCGGAGCCCTGAGGTGGAGGCCCGAACAAATAAACATAAAGGGATGATAGGTGCATCCAGAATAGAGACGTGGGTCCACATAGGACGAGACTCGCTCTGAGGTGGAGGCCCAAGTCAGGAGACGTGAGCCCACATAGGGCGAAACTCGGAGAGTAGGTGGGGGCCCTAGTTGAACTCCCTTCCCGGACAGCCTAGAGGCAGACGTAGTGTGAGCACGGTGAGAATTGATGGAAATGATGGAGGCACCAAGACAGAGCGAGCATGCATGCGGATGATGCATGCGTGGACTAACGGTTGGCAGCGCTGATGGTGTAGCGAAGAGAGGGCGCGGCAGGCGTAGGGGTGAGCGGACCACCCAAATGTGCAGAAAAACTGGAAAGCCCAGAAGAGGTTTGAATCCAGTGCGCGTTTCCTCGCGGGAACTACTACTGCCTTCAGTTAGATTAGGAAAATCAAAGGCTAGCTGAGGAAACCGTACATAAAACTGGACGGAAGGAAAACGAAGTAGTCCACAAAAAGACTGGCAACCTGGGCAGATGACGCTCAACAACCTGGGAAGGTAGGTCGTCTAAGGTCGCTACCATAAGAAAATAGCAACCTACCGCCTTGCAGGTCGAGAGCCTTGGGGACAGTTAAAGGCTGACGGAGGCGAACCCAGTAAACGCTGGTTGAAATCGGACACATCGCCAAAGGACAAGCACTAGAGCTCCAAATGGTACTGAAGATTGTGACGTAAAACAAACGTCCTTGGCAAAGGCTGTTTATATATCACAATAAGAATGATTAAAATGGCAGAAAAAGAACGATCGAGAGAGAGAGAGAGAGAATTCTCACATACAACCTCTGAGATTAGTTATCTGTTCCTGTCTATTCTCTCCAGGGTCGGGTGCTATGTTAATGACTACTAAGGTAGATTGTAACCTGTAAACAGATATTACTTATCACAGATGAAGCTTTCTGAAGTTTACTGTCTTAATCATCCTTCCAATTTGTACATACCAGATGTTTAATTAACTAAGATCAGAGTTGTCTTGTGCTTTGTTTATTCATTGCTTATTGAATACTGAATCGACGTTATAACACTCTGTGGTTAGTATTATGCCGTTGTCTTGTGCTTTGTTTATTCATTGCTTATTGAATACTGAATTGACGTTATAACACTCTGTGGTTAGAGTTATGCCGTTGTCTTGTGCTTGTTTATTCATTGCTTATTGAATACTGAATTGAGCGTTATAACACTCTGTGTTAAGTAGTTATGCCGTTGTTCTTGTGCTTTGAAGGTCCTGGTTCGAATCGAATCTTACCATTTGTTGATGGTGCATTTTTTCAAAGACGACTAGAATTGTTGTCGGAGTTCCTGCTTTGTGCAATACTCTCAGCAGCTGGCATGCCAGTTTTGCAGTGAGGACCGACCGAGATATATGGGGTAAAACCCAGTGTAATTAGTAAAATCTTGACTTTATACACATTAGGCCCAAAGGGTGCTAACTCTCCCCAGATGTCGAAGGCTGTGCATACTGATGGTTCAATGCCAGTTAAACACTTTCCCTCATCCATCAGTTCTACTTGTAAAACGTGTAATTCCAAATTCTTTAAATCACTGAATAGATTAAACATGAATTGTATTGTCCTCATCCAACATGTCACCAAACCTGAAGAGCATCTCACCACTGGCCTTTACTTCCCAGTCTATTCCTGCTACCACTTGAAGATGGTCGATCTCGGGAAAAATATTTACTCCAGAATTGAACCCATGGCCGAATGGGGCATAGTGTAGACATACCTAGGTGAGGATCATAACGCCCAAATATACGACGAAAAATGATAGTTAAAGAGCAATGAATACACGAAGGAAGGGAAAGTGTGGGGAACTGACTGTCAGCAGTGCCGATTAGGCTGACAGGGCCCAGTGAACAATTAGCGCGGTGCCCTAGGTTTTGTATGATAATAAAATAAACACAACTTTTACAAACAAACTTGTCTCGATTTAATGTGAGCAAATTTAGAATAGCACTAGACAAATCAATTTCTCTAAGTAAATTACATTCAATGTTCATTAAGGTGAGGTTATTTAGACGATCTTGTCCCATCATGTTTCTGAACTCAGTTTTTATACTCTTTAATATCGAAAAAGAACGTTCTCCGCTGCAGTTAGTAATCATTAAAGACAAGTAAATTCCTAAGACTATTTCTACATTTGAACATGACTCTAATGAATTTTCCTTTACAAGTTTATTAAATTGCAGTTCAAGAGCCTCATGCTTTTCGTTGCTAATAGCCAGCTACATTAGTTTTACAGTAGTAGACGACTAAGATGGTTGGGACATGTGAGAAGAATGGAAACTTGCCGCATACCAAAACAAATGTTGTTCAGTGAACTTTCGGAGGGGAAGAGGCACCAGGGCAGACCACTGCTCAGATATAAAGATGTCAGCAAAGCCTCAATGAAAACTTTTCTAGATCCCAGCACATGGAGGGACTAGCGGGATGACAGAGTTGTGGGGAAAAGCCAAATTTAAAAAGGGCCCAAGAGTCTTTTGAGAAGAGACTTATGTATGGAGCTGAACGGAAAGAGAAAAAAGCGAAAACTCAGAAGTTGTCACAGTAAAACACTTGCCAATTGACCATTTGTAAAGATGAAAAGGCCATATACATTATTTTTAAGAAGTTCAATGAACTGCATAAGTAGTCGCCTAGGTTTCTTCCAAATCCTCTTGGAAAGAGCTGACAATATTTGGAGTTCTTTTCAAGATCTCTTCCTCTTTAATAGATTTTAACTGCCGGAGTATTCCAAATACACCAGTCACTCTATGGTACAGCCTAAATCAAACTTTGAAACAAAACAGAACAGTTGTCCTTTAGTTTCTGTATAACACAACCAATCTTTCACGTGAGTTTGTTTGTTGGTGTATGTGTGTATGTGAAAAACGACTTCGACAAAATCGTGGATTGTTTGAAGTTGTTTGGCCATTCACCAATATCGTTGGGGTACATTTTACTTTCGTTGTGTTTTTGGCTTGTAGATGATGTTGTTACATTAGAAGCATGTGCTGTGCTTTCTGCCTCTCTTTGGCTTGAAGATGATATGGCTAAATTGGGGGACTTGTTTTACATTCGATTTCAGTTTGTCTTGTGAAAATGTGGCAAATCGTAAAGTTACTGATCTTAATCTAGTATTGGTAATGATGATTCTTCTAAGGCACTGCTTCATCTACTACACAGTGGGACACGTCTTCTGTATTTTCTGCTTCATTTCGTTGATTCAGCACCATCACAAACATCTAAAAATTCAGACAGCTTGCGTGTTTTTGATATAACATCTGGTTATTTTTTCCATTTTCATCTGTCACATAGGCGCGGGCCCCTAAAGGCGGGGCCCTGCATTTGCTACTTCTGCTACTAGGTAATCCGGGCTGACTGTCAGTGAGACAAACGTAAAACATTTTCCGTATGCTAAAATTGGAGCCCTCCCCACACTTTGTTAATGGACCTATACAAGCAGGGCCCAAGAACCGGGGAACGTCAGTCGTTCTTGGGAAGAGTAATTATATATCACAAAGAGAATTATCAATTTGATCGTGAAAACTAACGCTAGAAGAAGAAAAAGAACCCAGGCCCCACGTGCCCAAAAAAGCAGGTTCTCCAACAACTACATACTGTGGGTGACGTAATGTGGCTCAAGTAATGTAATTAACGGTATCCATTAGTTGCTTCTCCTGACTCTACCAAAAAAAGAATTTTTAATCGATTTGTTTTCTATTTTTTTTAAATTTTTATTGTAAGAAATCTTGTTGTTTACTTCTGATTGTTTACATCAACTTTTCAATTTTTAGTTGCACTTCTTTGTTTTGCCAACAATATTGTGTATGAGTCAACGAACTAGTATGTGTCTCACTTTCTTGAAATCGAAATTATCTGACGTTTTTTTGTTCAGGTCTTTTTTTCCTATCTTTTACTAATTGACATTTATTGTGATGTTGCTATAATTTATTTTGTTTGCTCTATTTTTTGCTTGTATCCATTTTTTACTCGACTTTCTTTTCTTTGTTTTTCAACAGTTTCTCTTCCTAACTCTGGAATCAAAAAATAGTTATGACATGTTTGTTGTCGTTTTTTTGTTATTGTTGTTATCGATTTTAATTATAACTATCGTCATGATGGTATGTGTGTTTTGTATTTTGACTTGTTATTTCAATTATAATCATCGTCATGTTGGTATGTATTTTCTCTATTCTGACTTGTTATTTTAATTCTAGGCAATCGTTATGTTGGTATGTGTTTTCTCCATTCTGACTTGCTATTTTAATTATACACACTTTTATTATAACAATAAATTGTACGTTGACCAATTTGTCCCAGGAAAATAGGTTTTGCGTCACGTAGTTTGCTCTGCGCTGAGTCACATCGTTTCTGGTGGCTGTAAATGCCTATTCTGGAATGGCAATCCTTGCCACAGTTGCTGCAGGTAAAACTGGAGACTAGAGCGATACATAGGATTGTCTCTCTGACCTCTGCACTTTCTTTTGCCTCCATATGATGTGGTATTTTTCTTTTTTTCTGAGTCATCTCTCACTGCCGCTCGTTATGCTTGCCTGTCTTTGGCCAACTACTCCAATTTCTTTGTCTATGATGCATGAAGTTAGATCATGTTTGCAGGTGTCAATGATGCATAGTAATGGACGCCTATGCTGTCTAGTACCAGTTGCGAGTTGACCTTATAGAATGTCCTTTCGGGATTCTACCATATCTCATACGGCACACATGTCCCAGTCATCTTAGACGTCGCTGACTCAGCAAGGTATATATACCATTTGCACAGGGTTTCATCTGCACCTATAGATATATATATATATAGATAGATATAATATATATTTGATGCTGTATGTTAGTGTGATATCTACTGCAAACAATGTAACCACTAAACATGTCTGTGATAAGCTGATGAGTGTCATAAACAATTGTCTCAGAACGCAGTAACGGTCATGGTACGGAAAGAGTTAAACCAGCAACAAAAACTAAACTGTCTTACACTCCCCCACCATGTTTTTGATTATATTTTCTATTCTGATTTATAAATCGCCCGTGTGTTGTCGCGACTCTCAAGGGGAGTAAAGAATAGTACCACTGCGAACTACAGGGTATGTCGAAGAGGGACAGAGGTAGGGGACTAGGAAACTGCCCTAGAAATAAAATGCGTCGCAGAAATCGGATGTGCTGGCCTACTTGTAGGTGCATAACTGGCAAATTACAATTGCTCTTAGGTTAAGATCATATACAAATTACAAATGTGATTTAACAAGTGGTCGAAGAAGAAGATTTGTATGATAATTTGTTATGAATATGTATGATAATTTCTTATCAATATGTTTGATATTTTCTTATCAATATGTTTGATAATTTCTTATCAATATGTTTGATATTTTCTTATCAATATGTTTGATAATTCTTTCAATATGTTTGATAATTTCTTATCAATATGTTTGATATTTTCTTATCAATATGTTTGATAATTTCTGATCAATATGTTTGATAATTTCTTATTCATATGTTAAGATTAAAAGGTAGGAGTCTTCAAAATTGTCTAAGGACGAATAATTTACTTTTCCCGGGGGTTTAAACCCATAGCCTCAATGTCCCCCTCGCAGAAATGCTATGCCATCTGCTGGGAGTATTGAACAAACCATGAACTTTGTGCTTCTGAAACAATCCTATGGATATCAGTTTTAAAAAATGCCCGTGAACAGAAAAGCGCTGTTTGTATTCAACCTATGACCTTCGTAACCAAGGCAGAGATAAACCACTTAACCACAGAGACCCTGGAAAGGCGAAGAACAAACGAGGATAAATCATGGCACAACTATAAAAAGAACAACCCAGGCGAGAACATCAGAAAAGAAAACGATTTAAACTGGGAGATATTCTTCTTTACTCTCGATCTCCACAAAAACATTGTTACTGTTCTGTCTCTACCATTTTCTTTCCAGTCTCCTACGAGAGCCCAACACAGATGATCTGCCTCTACCATTTTATTTTCAGTCTCACTACGGAGACACTAGCACACAGATGTTCTGCCTCTACCATTTTACTTTCCAGTCTCACTACGGAGAAGCTAACACACAGATGTTCTGCCTCTACCATTTACTTTCAGTCTCACTACGGAGACGTTAACACAAGATGATCTGCCTCTACCATTTTACTTCCAGTCTCACTACGGAGACCTTAACACACAGATGTTCTGCCTCTACCATTTTACTTTCCAGTCTCACTACGGAGACGCTAACACACAGATGATCTGCCTCTACCATTTTACTTTCCAGTCTCACTACGGTGACGCTGCACAGATGTTCTGCCTCTACCATTTTACTTTCCAGTCTCACTACGGAGACGCAGCACACGATGTTCTGCCTCTACCATTTTACTTTCCAGTCTCACTACGGAGACGCTAACACACAGATGTTCTGCCTCTACCATTTTACCTTTACTTTCCAGTCTCACTACGGAGACGCTGCTTTACAGATGTTCTGCCTCTACCATTTTACCACTTTGCCAGTCTCACTACGAGACGCTAGCCACAGATGTTCTGCCTCTACCATTTTACCTTTACTTTCCAGTCTTACTACGGAGACGCTAGCACACAGATGTTCTGCCTCTACCATTTACCTTACTTCCAGTCTCCTACGGAGACGCTAGCCCACAGATGTTCTGCCTCTACCATTTTACCTTTACTTTCCAGCCTCACTACGGAGACGCTAGCACACAGATGTTCTGCCTCTACCATTTTACCTTTACTTTCCAGCCTCACACGGAGACTGCAGATGTTCTACACTATTTTACCTTTACTTTCCAGCCTTACTACGGAGAGACTTCTACACAGATGTTTATTTTATTTATTTCTTTGTAGATTTTATATTTGTAAATAATTACCTGTACTGCAGCTTTGAGCCCAGATGTTGTACTTTGAGTTCTAAAAATGGTAGCATTCAAATTTCTATTTTCCTGATCGTATCTTCTAGCAACCTAAGTTAAGTTTGACATTCAGGAAGAAATCAAAGAAATCAAAGAAATACATATGTTAGATTTATGATTGTGTATCATGATAATGTGAAAGAATATAAAGAAAATGTCGTTGAAGTACTGAAACTCTGAAAGGTAGATCATGTAAACAAAATGATCTGTCAAAGACGGTTCCTGATGATGATTAGTCCTGGGCTATAAATCTTGCAGCATACGATACTAAAAAATGAAGCAATGTGTATGATTTACTTGATGAACTTATTTCTCTCTGCTCCTCGTGGAGCATAGGGCCTCAACAGTTGTTCGCCACTTTTCCCGGTCTCTTGCTGTTTTCTTTATGGTCTCGAGAATAGTCAGCACCCTTCAGTTTCTCAAGAAGAATTTGTCTCTAAATGTGTCAATGATGTCCAAATCAATTGGGACGAATTCGAATGAAATGATTTTTGTTTCTTGGTTAAAGCCAGTTGAAGCCCAGGACGTAAATCGTTTGCCATGAATGTATGACACAGGCACCATGGCGTTCAGGTACTGTGTTGGACAGTGCGCTCTATCCGTTGCGCTAGTCCGTCCCGCCCTATGTTTCTACTAATTCATACTTTCCAAATGATCAAATTGAGTATAATATTAATCAATATATAAATAGTACACTCAAGATCGCGCGAATGGTTGCCGGAGCAATATTAGAGGTGTAAGAATAGAACCACTGTTCTCGCTCGCATGTCGTAAGAGTCATTGGACGTTTGGCGTGGGACTAGTACCAAACCCCAAAAATAGATTGACTCAGAAACCTCTCTCTCTTGCCTAGTTACGCCCTGGCGTTTAGGGCTGGCAACAAACGCACACCATTCTTCCTGTTCATGGCCTTCCTCTGTATTGTGTTCCAGCTATGATTCATTTCCTTCATTTCTTGCTCTATCGTTCTCCTCCAGGTCGTCTTGGGTCTTCCACGCTTTCGCCTACCCTCTGGAGTCCATCTCAGTGCAGTTTTCGTGTCGAGTCAGTCTCCATGCGCATCACATGTCCAATCCAACTTCAGCGTCGTCTTCGGATGATAGTGCCCATATTCTCTTGTTGGCATCGTAAGCAATTCTTGATTCGAGATAGTAGTCGCAGTACACGCGTAGATTTTTCGAGACAAGTTGTATGAAAGGTGGAGAGTCTGGACATATCCTGTTCTGTCATTCTCCAGCATTCCGATCCGTACAGCAATGTTGACGCTCAGCTGTTGTAGATACTAGTCTTGGTTCTGATGCTGTATTGGGCAGATTTCCCAGGCGGTCTGAAGGGTCATGAATGCACTTCGTGCCTTATGAGTGACCTGTGATTTACTCAGTCTGTTTTAATGTCAGATCAGCACCTCCTTCATTCTAATAACACTTCAAGGTGTGGAAAGGTTGTATCTGAGGTTTACCTTCTAGTTT
The DNA here is from genome assembly GCA_020796225.1 of Arion vulgaris. Lineage (NCBI taxonomy): Eukaryota > Metazoa > Mollusca > Gastropoda > Stylommatophora > Arionidae > Arion > Arion vulgaris. The sequence goes on from JADZMA010002770.1 coordinate 10,609, forward strand.
GACTGGTGCTGGGGTTGCTATGTTCAGAGTCATTACTTCAGTTTTCTTCTGATTTATTTTCAGCCCAACCATCTCACTATATTGGTTAAGGCTGCGAGTCTTTTCCTGGATATCTCTTATGTGTATGAGATAGAGTGCGATGTCATCTGCAAAATCTAGGTCTTCCAGAGTGGATGTGAGCGCCATCTAATATCTCTTGCCTTATCTTCCGTTGTTTAGCATCACCCAATCTATGACAGTGTTGAATAATAGGGCTGACTTACACATCCTTCTCGCACGCCTGTTTTTACTTCAAACTTTAGTTCTGAGGTTTCAACACTGCATTCAAAGCTCAGAAACCACAAGGCGGAAATTCAACTCGACTATCGAGGAAGGAAGCCCCCCTTTCCCTCTTCCTTCCAGAAGGACTCATGAACGATCCAATGAAATCCGAAAGATAATCAGGCTGTCGACTCACCTTCTTTCAACCAGGAA
>JADZMA010002771.1:0-11078 GCA_020796225.1 Arion vulgaris
GATCATAAAACCCAAATATAAGGCAAAAATGATCGTTAAAGAGCAATGAAACATAAAGGGAAAAAACTAGGAAATGTGTGTCGTAAGGAAACAACTAGGAAATAGGTGTCGTAAGGAAACTAGGAAATGGGTGTCGTAAGGGAAACAACTAGAAATAGGTGTCGTAAAAGGGAAAATAGGGAAAAAAAGTTTAAAGGGAAAAAAGGAAATAGGTGTCAAGGGAAATAGGAAATATGTCTAAGAAACAAGGAAATGGGTGTCGTAAGGAAACTGGGAAAAGGGTGTCAAGGGAAAAAAGGAAATGAGTGTCAAGGAACAACTAGGAAAATGGGTGTCGTAAAAAAAACAACTAGGAAATGAGTGTCGTAAGGAAACAACTTGGGAAGGGTGTCGAAGGAAACCTAGGGAAAAGAGTGTCGTAAGGAAACAACTAGGAAATGGGTGTCGGAAACAACTAGGAAAAAGAGTGTGTAAGGAAAAAAACTATGAAATGGGGGTCGTAAGGGAAAAAACTAGGAAATGGGTGTCGTAAGGAATAAAGGTAAGTCGTTCGTATACTGTGTTTGTCCATTAATGTTTTTCAAAAGCTCTTAATACTTGTACACTGTTTAATTATTGATTACATTCTTTGCTTCCGTTGCTTTCTCTGGGGCTCTGGGCTTTCAAACAAAATCTCATTATTTTCATCAGAGGACGAGAACTGATCAAGATTTTACAATGAGACCTTGAACTTTAAAACTTAAGAACTATGCAATATCAGAAAGAGGAACGGAACACTGGTTGTAGAAATTTTCCCTCTTCACACGTGACGAAATCTTCTGACGTGATATAACTATTCTTGGCGTGGAATAAACATTGTTAAGTTATTTTTAATTTTACGGTCAAAGTTCATATTAACAAATGGGCTGAAATTCTGACGAAAATGTGTAGTTAAATCCCGGTGTATAAAATTGTGCAATCCCTGTGGGGGTCACACAGGATTTAAACTGGTACCAATGCCTTCATAATGTCAGTTTTAATACATTTTACTACAAGTTTAGCAATATATATTTATCAATATTGATCTTTGGCATACCCTCTGCCCCCCACACACACACACACACCTCTCTCTCTCTCCCCCTCTGTCAGTCGCTATCATTCCCTCTACTCTCTCTCTCTCCCTCTCTCTGACAGTCTCTGTCGTCTCTATGTGTTAACTCATTCTCTCCTGCAGTTTTTGTTATACTCTCTGTCTCTGAAAATGCCCTCTCTCTGTCTACTCTCTGTCTCTGAAAATGCCTCTCTCTGTCATACTTCCTGTCTCTAACAGACTATCTTCTCTTTCAGTCTCTGTCTACTTTCCTCTCTCTCACTCACTTCTCTCACTTCTCTCTCTCAATGTTAATTTTTCTGTTTATTTGAAGAAGATGAAAGAAATCTAGATATCTATATCGAGCTCATGTTAGCATGAACATGACATATGAGCAAGCTCATGTTAGCACGAACATGACATATGAGCAAGCTCATGTTAGCATGAACATGACATATGAGCAATGAACATGACATATGAGCAATGAACATGACATATGAGCAAGTTAAAAATCTCTATAGTAAGTGTTGGCAAAAACCGTAGCCTTTTTTTCTTGTGATTAATAAAACTAACGATATATATACAATAATAAAACGAGCGATATATATACAATAATAAAACTGCGAATATATATAATAATAAACAACGATATATATACAATAATAAAACTAGCGATATATATACAATAATAAAACTAGCGATATATATATACAAAGGAAAAAAATAAATATAAATACTATCATTTTTATTTTCATAAAAGACATTAAAATTTTAAGTTAAAAAAACTTAAAAAAATTTTTTAGTTAAAAAAAATTTAAAAATTCTTTAAGGTTTAAAAAATTTTGGGTTTTTTAAGGATTGAAAAAACATTAAAAAGTTCTTCAAAATTAAAGAAATTTTTGGGTGAAACTATAATATTTTTACATACAAAATAAAAAGAAATTCAAAAAAGAAATGCAAAAACACATCAATTAAATTTCTCTGATCAGTTTTTGTCTCAGTAATAAACCCCAACTCTTCTCGTCAGTTTATTTCTATAATAAAACATCTTTAAACTATTTAATCACATGAACTAGATCAGGATAGAATTTTAATTTATTATTAATTTTAAAAAAACTTTTTTTCTTTCCAAATTTAGCCACACACGATAACCTCTTTGTTTATTACCACCCCGATAAAACGTCTTTTTTTTAAAACGATAACAAATTTGTTTATTACCACCAATCGGTCTTTTTTTATTAGTCACACATATAACAACGTCTTTATTTATTAGAAAAGACAATAAGGAAACATTAACACTAACAATCCGAAGGTGTTTTGAAATAAAAGCTTTAAATAAAAATAAAAAGTATATCGAAATTCTATAAATTTAACAAAAAACCCTAACAAACCAAATAACAAAACCTAAAATCCATCATGCTATTAATATGTAAAGTTGGATGAGAAAGGAATTGGATTTTTTATTTGGTTTAAATTTTGGGAATCATTTATTTAGGGCTTCCATCTCTGAAGGTTTTTGGGTGATTTCCCAATTTCAAATCTTTGAAAATAAGAACTGATTTTATATTAGTTTTTTTTAGAAAATTGAACCCCATATCGAAGATACTTTAGATAACGTTAAAAACGGTTTCCATCTCAAAAGTTTTTAGATAATTTAAAACGACTCATATTGAAAAACTTTGAATAATTTAAAACGACTTATCATTGTTTTAATAATTTAATGAACTTCATTGGAAAATTTTTTTGATAATTTGGAACTGAATTTATATCAAAGGAAATAATCTACAAGATGTGAATCATACCTCCTTTGGCAGCCCCTTTTTTGCCTCCTACCTTGGTGCCATAGAAAATCTCAAAAGATGAAACCCATACACATACCGGAAGAAACATAGGGGGGGAACAAACAAAGATGTCAAGTAAGAATAAAAAAAAGAAAGGGGGAAATTTTGTGCGGGTGATATTTAGGTCAAAGGAGATCAAAACAAACAAAAAACTGAAAACCCAAATAAAAGGGAAAGTCGGTGTTAAAAACCCGCGGAAGACCAAAAAAATTACCCAAAAACCGATTTATAAATGGATGTTTCGTAAAATAGAGGACTGAGATGGTATGATAAGATTACAACGGGGGCTGGGGAAAGGAATGGGATTAAAGTGGAAAAGAATTCAGTTCAGTGGAGAAAATTAAGAAAGTTAACAGTGGAGAAAATTGTTTAACAGTGGAGAAAAAATTGCGTTAACGTGGAGAAAAATTAAAGTGTTAACGTGGAGAAAAATTAAGCAGTTCGTGGAAAAAAATTAAGTAGTTAACGTGGAAAGAATTACGGAATGGTGGCGATGGATAAATATCTTTTAAAAATCGACCGGGTGTTAAAAGACGGGACTTTTTAAAACCCCGGGGGAAAGGGTAGGGGGGGGCGGGGGTACCGGAAAGGGGGGCTAATAAAAATAGGTAAAACATGGAAAGATCTTATCGTTAATGGGACTTTTCGCACTCGGACATGCATAGGTGCTCCGATCTCCCCCTCACAAACCCAGCATCACAACCCCACGCCAGTTCGATTTTTTAAATCAATCTTTTTTGCATATTTGTATGTCGTTCTTTTCGGGCTGCCCAATATTGCCCCCAATCTTTTTCAATCTGGTCCGAGGGGGATTCGCCCTAAAACTCCTCTGTTTGGAAAGACTCCCCAATGCGTGAAGAATGTCATTTCGTCCATGGCAGCTCCCCTATTTGTAGAAAACCAGCCAATCTATCAGCTCGTTCATTACCCCTAACTCCTGCGCGCCCAGGGACAAAATAAGGTAATTTCTCTTATTTGTCTGTCCAGTCCTCCACCCAGTTGCGTCTCCTATACCTGATTACTTTCGAATCATCTCATGATCACGGGTTAAAAACCGGGAATTGTGAGATGAATGGTTCCCCCCTCCGTCCCCGGAACCTCCATTGTCAAGCTCTTGTGTGTTTAAGTTTATGGCCTCTTTTATTATTTTTCCCCAGGCGTCTTAAAAGCCCCCAGCGTTGTTGGGAATATGAACCATCGGTGTAAATAACCCTTTTTGATGATTTTTCCCGGGGCCTCCCCCTGTTTAATAAAGGGTAGGGTTTTTTTCCCCAATTTTTCTTTCGGTAAGCATCAAATTGAGGGCCAACCCATTCCTCTCCTTAAAATTCCCCGGAAGATCCATTTTTTTCCAAAAATATCTTCCCCCTACTCAATGATCCCTCCAGTCTCCTTTTTCTCTAATAAAAGTTCTTCAGGGAAGGATGTTCCTTGTTGTATTGTTCTTGATATGATCGAACCCCCCAATTTCAATTCTGTTAGCAATAGTTGGGGAGATCAGAAAATCCATTATCCCCTGGTGTATCTTTGGTCACCCCGAATGATGCCTAGCCTCATTCTAAATTTTTTCAATTTTAAAGGGAAAAAATTGGAAGGAAACAGGAGAAAAAAAGAATGGAAGAATTTGTTAAAGATCTTGCCCCGTTGAGAGTTGAAAAGAAAAATACAAAAACAATAAACGAAGATCGAAGAAAAAAGACAAGAACACTTTTTCTCTATTGACAATTTCGTTGTTAATTTTTGGCGGTTTCTTTTAAACCTCACGCCTGCGGAAAAAAAACGAAAGGACAAAAAAAGAAAGATCGTGTGTTCAGAGTTTCGGAAAAAAAAAATTATGGGGAATCTTAGACTGTTCTAATTGATGTTTTTCATTGTTGTCCCCCTTTGTATTTCTTCTTGGTTGTTACAAAATCACTAAATTACTCATTAAAAACTATCTTTTTGAAAATTCACCATTAAAGGAAACTTTTCTTATAAGATCTTCACCATTTAAGGGGATATTTATCTTATTGATCTTCCCCCAATTAAGGAGACTATCTTATAAAAAATTTCCCGAACTTTTTCTGATGTCTTAAGTCCTTTTAGCTTTCTTCAGTCTTTTTTTTTAAATAAAACAAAATGGTTGTGTTTAAAGTTTGTTTTGGTTCAATTGGACATTTGGTCTAGCCCTGATGTCCTTGTTTTGGTCTGACACTGATTTTAAGTTTTTAAACTTGGTCGAAACGAGGGTATATTTGGGGTTTCTGACACCGATGGCAAAAGTGTTTGGGGGGGTCTGACACTGCCCTATGTTTTGTGGTCAGACACTGACCTGGTTTTTTTGGTCTGAACTGGGAAAAGTATTTTTTGTGGTCTAGACCGCGGCAAGTATTTTTTGGTCGCCCTGTCCCCGGTTTAAATTTGTGGTCTAAAAACTCAAAATTTTTAATTTTTAAACCATAAAATTTTTAATTTTCTAACACTATTCAAAAATTTAATTTTTCTAAACTGTTCTAAATTTTAATTGTGGTTAAACTATGTCTAAAGTGTTTAAGTCTGACATGTGTCAAAAGTATGAAATTGTAGTCTAGACCCCAAACCTGGGTATGTAATTATACTACAAAATTATATTTATATAAATCTATAACGATTAAACTGTTGGCTCAAGTATTATGTAACTTTTTATTTTGGGAAAAAATTTTTGTATCTTGAACTTGTTTTTTCCCCCCTTCTTGATTTTAATTTGTGATTATCATCAAGATTTTTTCTTTTTAAATTTTAAATTATTAATAAAATTTAATTCTTCATATTAGTCAGTTACTATTGACACAAAAACCTTGATATGGGGTCGTTGTTCGGTAAAAAGGGAGAACAATTTTATTTTCTTTTAGTTGTGTTGTTTGTGGTGCAGATTAGAACATCATCTGTGGGGTTGGCATGCTGTATCCTCGTGAAAGTAAAAACAGAGATGTGGACTTCTTGATGGGGTCTGGGAGTTTTTAAATAGATGCTCTGGACCAGCATCAAAGGTTTTAAAAAAAATTTTGGGGAAAAATCTCTCTCAGGTAACAGATTTACAATTAAATTTGGCCTGTCCACTACAATAACGTCATTCTTTTTTAATAATATAAGATTTGTATTTACATGGAACCTTGTAAATATTAATCAGGGCGAAAAAAAGCAAATGTTAAACACACTTTTTTTGTTAATTTGTGGTATTTATGTTAATAAGAGATGTTAATTTTAATCAGAGAATGTTTGTTAATCAGAGAAAATTATGTTAAACGATGGAATGAAACTCAATAAATTTTGTCATTTTTGTTTTCTGAACATTAAGGGATGCCAAGTGCTGGGCATGGCGAAATTTGTGGGTTAAGTGGTTGTATAGTCAGTTGTTTGTCGCTGCATTGGCCTCAATTCTTTATTTGAATCATTTTTTTCCAAAAAAAAAGTTATTTTCTAACCTTGTTTTTATTTTTCACATTAATATATTTATATATCTCTCATCAAATATACTAGTTGAATATAATTATTTCTATTTATAGCTACGATTAAAAACATGGATGGGTTATTACAAAAAAAAAGAAATGGCTTTTTTAAAAAATTCCTTAGTACCGGGGATGTAAGTTTGGCATTTTTTGGGGGGGGATACATTGTTCTTGGGAAAATTTAATTATATTGTTCTCTTTCTGTTGGTTAACGTTCTTTCTTCCTTTAAATTTCCTTTTTTTGGGTTGCATCTATTAATCAATAAATACCTTTCTTTGCGGGTAAACATTCTCTTCCCCTCTCTCATTCCCCTTCTTTTCAAACATGTAACCATAAAACTTTTCATTCTTCTTACGATCTCTCTTTCCCCGGTTTTACCTGTTGTTCAAAATTTTTAAACCTTTCTTCGCATTATGACCCCAAGAACCGTTTCTGATTGTCATTCTTTTTATAAGGTTTCTTTGTGTCAGACCTGATTTAAAACCTCCCCATTTGTTTTGCTGTCGGTTTTCGCATTCTTCAAAAACATCTCTGGGCTTAAATCTTATTGTTTTTTGTTCATTTCCATGATTCGCTACCACAAAAATTGGCTCAAATTTGTTATTGCTTAACCTAACCCATAAATATTGGCTCAAAATTGCTAATTTACATTTTGTAAATGATCTTTAAATTCTTCTTCTTTTTCTTTTCTTCTTTTTTCCTGTTCCAGGTTTTTGCCCAGTGTCTCACACTTTACTATTGTTCCCATGTCTCACCTTTACCAGGTTTTTGCCCCTTCTCCACTTTACTTTTTGGCCCTGTCTCACACTGTTTCTAGGGTTTTTGCCCCGTTTCCCCTGTTACTGTTTTCCCCGTGTCTCACCTGTCTTTTTTGCCCCTGTTCACACTTTTCTAAAATTTTATGCTCACCTTTACTAAATTTTCCCATGTCTCCCCCTTTCTATTGTTCCCCTGTCTCAATTTACTGTTTTTGCCCTGTCTCCCCTTTATAACTCATTCTCACACTTTTCTATTTTCAGTTCAAATTTTTTTTTTGTCTTTGGGGTTTTTCGGTAATTTTGCTCTTTACAGGATTCAACTTGTTTTCCCAATCTTTTTTTTTGGCTTCCCGTTTTTCCATTTTCTTTATTAACTTTAAATTTTCCTCTTTTCCCTTTTTTAATCGGTCAGTTTTGACATGCCGTTCCCCAGCACAATGACGTCGAAACAAAATCTACGAGTTTCTTGGATGGGCGGTATGGGGAAAATTCTTTGTCAGTTCTGATTGGTCAAAAACGACGTATTGATAAATTGATAGTGCACATTACAACCCATTGTGGTGAAAATTTAACTTTTCCCTTTTTTTTTTTAAAAATTATTTTTTAAATTTTTTTTTATTTCCCTTTCTTTTCCATTATCTAAATTATTAATTTTTCTAGAAAGTTTTTAGAATAAATTTTTCCCAAAAAAACCACCTCCAATTCATCTTTTACAACAGCATCGGGAAGGAGGAGGGCCACGAAAAAATGGTTAATGGTATAGCAAGTACTTAAAAAAAACAACAACCCAAAAAATGTCACCTCCATTTCCGGTGCAAGATAAATCCCCACCGGTGCAAGATAAAATCCCCTGACCCGCCAAAATAAAATCCCCCGCTGGTGGAGATAAAAACCCGACCGGTCAAAAATAAAATCCTTTACCGGGAAAAAATAAATCCAAACCCGGGGCAGAAAAAAATCCCCCGCCCGGTGCAAAATAAAAACCCCTGACCCGCACAGATAAATCCCGACCAGCACAAGATAAAAAACCACTAAGGCCAAAAAAAAATCCCCTTGACGGTAAAATAAAATCCCTTTTCGGTGCAAAAATAAAAACCCCTTGACGGGGCAAAGATAAAAAACCACCCAAAATAAAATCCCCTAACCCCGATAAAATCCCCTGACCCCGGGAAAAATAAAAACCACACCAGCCAGATAAAATCATGCCAGAAAGTAAAAACCATGGCACCCAAAAAATAAAATCACGGGAAAGATAAAATCCCCTGGCTTCAAAAAATAAAACTCTGACCGGGCACGATAAAATCCCCTGAACCGGCACGATAAAATCCCTGCTGGCACAAAGATAAAATCCACTGACTGGTGCAGATAAATCCACTGACTGGCACAGATAAAATCCACTGACTGGTGCAAAATAAAATCCACTGACTGGTGCAAAATAAAATCCCCTGACCAGCGCAAAATAAAATCCACTAAGCACAAGATAAAATCCCCTGACTGGTTCAAGATAAAATCCCCTGACTAGTGCAAAATAAAAAACCACTGACTGGGACAAAATAAAATCCACTACCAGCACAAGATAAATCCACTGACTGGCACAAGATAAAAACCACTGACTGGCACAAGATAAAATCCCCTGACCGCCAAAAATAAAATCCACTGACTGGCACAAGATAAATCCACGACCAGCGCAGATAAAATCCACTGACCAGCCGAAAAAAATCCACTGACTGGCCAGATAAATCCACTGACAGCGCAAAATAAAAAACCCTGACCAGCGCAAGATAAAATCCACTGACCGGTGCAAGATAAAATCCACTGACTGGTGCAAGATAAAATCCACTTGACCGGTACAAGATAAAATCCGCCGCGGTGCAAGATAAAATCCCGACTGGTGCAGATAAAAACCACTGAGTTGCAAGATAAAATCCACTGTGGTGCAAGATAAAATCCACTGACCGGTGCAAAATAAAATCCACTGACTGGTGCAGATAAAATCCACGCTGGCACAAGATAAAAACCACTGACTGGTCAAGATAAAATCCCCTGACCGGGCACAAGATAAATCCACACCACACGATAAAATCCACTGACCAGCACAAGATAAAAACCCCTGACTGGTGCAAGATAAAATCCACTGACCGGTGCAAAATAAAATCCACTGACCCGGTAGATAAAATCGCAGCCAGCACAAAATAAAATCCACTGACGGTGCAAGATAAAATCCCGACCAGCACAAAGATAAAAACCACTGACCTGCAAGATAAAATCCACTGACGGTGCAAGATAAAAACACTGACGGTGCAAAGATAAATCCACTGACGGTGCAAAGATAAAATCCCCTGACCAGCACAAGATAAAATCCACTGACCGGGGCAAGATAAAAACCACTGACCAGCACAAGATAAAAACCACTGGCCGTGCAAGATAAAATCCACTGACCCTGCAAGATAAAATCCACTGACCGGTGCAGATAAAAACCACTGACCGGTGCAAGATAAAATCAGAAAAATATGACACACTTGGGTTAAAGGGGGTTTGGTTTTATAATTGGTAAGAGTCAGGAAGTCAGCGTTTGAGTTAAGTCATGGTTTGAGTTAGAGTCATGGTTTATGTTAGAGTCATGGTTTGAGTTAGAGTCATTTTTGGGAGTTAGTCATGGTTTATGTTAGATCATAGTTTGAGTTGGGTCATGGTTTGAGTTAGAGTCATGGTTTATTTAAAATCATGGTTTGAGTTAAGTCATGTTTAAAATTAATCATTTTATGTTAAGTCATGGTTTATGTTAAAAGTCATGTTTAATTAAGTCATGTTTTTTGTTAAGTCATGTTTAAAGTTAAGTCATGTTTGATTAAGTCATTTTATTTAAGTCATGTTTATGTTAAATCATGTTTGAAATTGATCATTTTAGTTAAAGTCATGTTTAGTTATCATCTTGGGAATAAGTCATGTTTGGTTAATCATGTTTGGTTAGAGTAGTTTGAGTTAAAGTCATGGTTTGATTTGGGGGTCAGTGTTACGTTAGGGGTTCTGGCTTATGTTTTTTTCTGGTTAGGCTTATTATTAGGTTTATGTTAAGAATTTATAAAATGTTATTGCTACAGAAACTGGAATGGAAAAACTGACTTTATGTTGGTAGAAAATGTTACTCCCATGCTTCATAGGAACTTTAAGTTAAAATTCTAATATAAATTTAGTGATAATTTGCAGCTCTATGTACACTAGGAAAGGAATTAAGAGAGAAAAATAGAGAAGGAATGAAAGGAAAGACCCTAGACTAAAAGCTTTTACGTGTAAAATGAGAATAGACATTACTGCGACAGAAATAGTTCTCATCATTCTGGGTTGTAGAATCAAACATTTCCTTAAGTAAAAAGTTTTTACTCACCTGATCTCTATGTTCAGAAGATCAAATTACATATTGTCTTACATTCCTTCCTCAGAATCTCTCGTTAATAAAATGTACGTATTTGTAATCATGTGGTAGTAAATTATCTAGTTTTAATTTAATTTATTAGGATCCCTATGTAGGGGCCGGGGCTCAGAGGGAGCAAATAATAGTAACACTGTGATCTACAAGTCATGTCGCAAGAGGGGACTGATGTAGTGGCCGAACTACCTAGTATACAAAAAGCGTTGCAGAAATCGGATGCTTGTAGGCGCATAACTGGCACAACGTACAATCGCTCTTGGCTCAGATCACGTAGAAACCACAAAGATGGTTTAACAAATAGTCGATATGGAGATTTAAGATGAAGAAAAATTAAAAAAAATAATAGAATAATGACAATGTATGTTAAACTTGCAGTGGGTAAATGGAAAAGAGATTGTTCGACACGAGGGAGGCCATCTTCCTTTCGAGTCACCAGTAGACAGCATTGTCAACTTTCTGGCTTACAGAATCACAGTGGCTATCAATAACACTTTGACGCCAAGCGGGCCCCC
>JADZMA010002772.1:0-11075 GCA_020796225.1 Arion vulgaris
GATCCGTTCTGCACAGAGCGCGTCTCCTACCCGGAGCATTGTCGGTCGGGTCTTCCATGACAGTACTGGTTGATCCTGCCAGTAGTCATATGCTTGTCCCCAAAGATTAAGCCATGCATGTCTAAGTTCACACTGTCTCACGGTGAAACCGCGAATGGCCCATTAAATCAGTCGAGGTTCAAAAAAAGGCTCATGAGGTCAGGGTTTAACATGAGCCAGGGTTGCGAGGGGGCGCTAACCAAGACCCTGCCCCTAACCTCCACGCGGTGACCCTGGAAACAGACTCGGTACTGGTCTGGCTAAGAGGGCAGGATCGGGGAGAGGAACTACTGGTAGTGGTAGCAGTCCAATTACGGAAATACGATAAAGATACATACAAATAAAATGCACAATTCTCCCGACCGATGTCCAAAAGATATTGCCAAGTCCTGAACGCAAAGAAACGAACGAAACGTTCAGACATGGGAGAGAGGTGCATCAGTGACAAACGTATGCCCACGTAGGGCGAAGCTCGGAAGCCCTGAGGAGGGGCAACATTCCCAGCCGTCGGCAAGAATAAATAAGACAGGCCCGCAACGAATGAAAGTCTACCGTGTTGGTGCGAGAGAAGATTGCAGCTGACCCTGCATTGGTAGCCTGGTGCAGAATACGTACTGGGCAAGGTTTGCCGAGCGCAAAAAAACAAGTTGCGTTTAGTGCATAACGAAACTACCCGCCCTGGGAAAACCGTGCAAGGTACTGTGCGATTAAAATTAACATCCCCAGAAGAACTGAGGCTGTAATGCTCAACGGAACCGCCAGCCTGGGCAACTGGCAAAGGGTTGATTGCAGTCGTAACTAACATCCCCGGAATAACTGGGGAGGGTGATGGCGGCGAGCGCAAAACCTCAGTTACGCTTTATAGTGTTAGAAACGACCCTTCTACATTGTTTGTACCGGCCCCATGAGTGCTTTTAGGTAAAATTGCAAATTGCCACGTACCGATACGCGTCTAGAAAAGGCTGAGAATGTTCCTTCCCGGGTCAAACTAAAATGTACGGTAAAGCAAGGCCGACAATGTACGGATCAAACAGGAAGCCCGGGTCCCGAACATTTCAAGGCCCATACTTTACACGGTGTTTTATACGAGTAAGACGCCGTCCGAGGACAAGCTGACAAGCCCGAGAAATATTTTTCAGTCAGAACGGGTAAAGCAGCGTAACTCACTGGCTTGGCGTAGATCACAAAGCCCAAATATACGGCAAAATTGATCGAAAAGGCGTAGATCCGAAAGGATCATTAAGAAGTTTTCACCCTTTGTAAATCAAAGTGGCTGAAAAAGGACGGGCGGGCCTAATACCATGGGCGCACAATCGTCCCGACGGATCACCCGTTTGCCAGTGGACCAATACATCCAAAGAATGATCAAATTGGCCGTGAAGAATGTTAGCAGAAAAAGAAGAAGAAGTTAAAAAAGGGTGGGGAAAGGTTTTTTTTTGAAAGTAAGGATGGGGGTGGCCCTTTTGTGTCGAAACCCAAAGGGGCATAGTTCTAACGGCGGGGGCCTTTTCGCTTTTTCCCGCAAACGGGCCCCCAGCAAAAGGGGAAAAAGTAAGTTGCTAAAAAGACCGCCCGTCCGCGGGGTCTTATTGGTGGTGGGGGGCTGTATATGGGATTTTCTAGGACGCGAGTGATACAGCAGTCTAAATTTTAAACACTCGACGGTGGTTCAAAAGGCCCGGCCTCGCAACGGCGGGGCCCGGAGAAACAGGGGTTCTTTGTTTGGCGAGGGGAAGTTTAACAAATGGGGGGGAAGGGCCTGGCGTTTCCTTAAAAATTTTTTTTCCCCGGGACTATTAGAAATTTCCCCCCCAATTTCTAGTCTCCCAACAGCACTGGTTGACCCTGCCAAAGATTTAAACAACCATTCCGGGCAAGGGGGCTTTAAAGAACATGGTAGTGGTGGGGAAATGGAAATGAAAACAGACCCATTTTTAAAAAATGCAAAATTCCACGATGCCCAGCAAGATATTGCCCAAGTTCCTGAACGTAAAGAAACAGCAACGAAACGTCTCTGACATGGATGAGAGGAAATCCAGTGACCAAACGTGTCCCCACGTAGGGCGAAGTCGAAGCCCTGAGGAGGAGGAAAACAACCACCCCTGGGCAAGAAAAAATAAGAGGACCGTAAGAATAAAAGCCCCCGTGTTGGAGAGAAAGATTGCAGCTGACTCCGCATCGGTGGCCTGGGCAAAAACATGTACGGGGCAAGGTTTGCCGAGCGCAAAAGAACAAGTTGCATTTTGGGCATCAAACTACCCCCCCCGGGAAAAACCGGGTCGGCATAAAAATTAACACCCCCGGAAGAACTGAGGTTGGTGATACCAACGAACGGCAGCCTTGGGCAACCGGGCAAGGTTCATTGAGCAACAAATCCCGGAATAAGGGAGGGGGTGATGGTGGCGAGCGCAAAACTCGGCGTTGATAGCCCCGATGAAAGCCCTTAATTTTTGTATTCCCCCACCCGGTTTTGGGAAATTTGAAAGGGAAGGAAAAAAAGAGAATTTTTTCCCGATAAATAAAATGGGTGCAAGGCCGAAATGTGGGATCAGACAGGAAGCCCGGGCGAACAGGAAAGGCCAAAATTTTTAACGGTTTTATACGAGAAGACGCCGTCCGAGGAAAAGCGACAACCCCCGAGTATTTCTAGTTGAACGGGCAAACAGCGTAACTACTGTTCTGGCGTAGATCAAAAAGCCCAAATATACGGCAAAGTTGATGGAAAAGGGGATCCGAGCCGACATAGTCGGCAGAAAGGATCTACCAGGAAAATTTCCCAGTAAATCAAAAGCGGCTGAAAACGGAGGGGCGGACATAGTCACCATGGGCGCACAATCGTCCCGACGTAGATCACTCCGTTCGTGCCAGTAGAAATTTTAACACCCTAAGAAAATAAAATTGGCCAAGAACAAGGAAAAGAAATTTGGGGCCCAGGAGTAAATGGTGTTTTTTGTTTGGGGAGGCGCAAGTCTTCCCGGGAAAAACCGGGGGAAGCGAGCGCTCGGTCGTTTCCTTCAATTTCGCATTTTCCGGGGACGTGGGGACCCGCCTGAAAGGCCCCGTCCCCCCCCGAGATTGTCGGCCCGGTCTGTCCATGACAGCTATCTGGGATCCCCCGAGTCAATGCTTGTCTAAAAGATTAAGCCATGCATGCAAAGTTCCCCTGTCTCACGGTGAAACCGGAATGGCTCAAAACGTCGAGGTTCAATGGATGACACGATGAGGCCAAAGGCTCATGTTTCACGGGGGAAAAATGAGCCAGGTTGGGAAGGGGCGCAACCCAAAGACCCTGCCTCTAAATCCCCACGCGGTGACCCGGGAAAAAGACTCGGGTTTCCCGCTGACAAAAAGGGGCAGGGATGGGGGAGACCGTAAAAGAAAGCGGGGGCCAAAAATCCCTGGAGAATTCCCCGTCTCTGGCCGATTGTCCACCGAAATAGGCACGAAACAGCGCGGGTTATCTGTGATGACAGTGTGAGCTTAGAGACGCAACGCATAAAGGAAACCCCTAAAAATAACAAAATTTCTGGTCAAGTCCGAAAAAATGTTTTCCATACTCAGAAAGAACGTGAGATAGCAGAGTACGAACGCTTCCAAACAAAATCGGGGGTCACTGCAACGGGAACTGGGAACCCCTAAAAATACAACATTTCCGCCCAAACCCCCAAAAAAACGCTTGGGCTAAAAGTAGAAAAGTAGAGTAGTGAGTCCGCGCCCAAAACAGTGGTCACTGCAATGCAAAAGATAAGTTAAAAAAAATTTTGAAGAAAAAGCTTAAAAAAGGTCCCATGAAAATAGCTCTGCTTCCGGAACTCCCCTGCCTTGTGGTGCAGGGGGGGTAAAACAAAGGCTAGCGGAGCAAACCGTAAACAAACCTGAACGAGTGACGAACCAATGTTTCAAAAAAACGCCCGGGTTTCGGTGGGAAGATGGCGCTCATAAGCCCGGGAGGGGTCATCTAATAGCAGCCCTGAAAGAAAATGGCAACTCATTGTTTGTGAGTTTTAGCGGGGGAAGTGGTAAGGGAGAGCGAACCGTATAAAACGCGGGTTGAAAAGGGAAACACGTCCGAAAGATAAGCACCTGAGTCAAAACGGCAGGGGAAAGGTAACGGCAACCACCTGCATGGACTAAATTTTATCATGAATAGTTTAAAGAAATTGATATGGGTACGCCTGGAAGCCCCGCCGGGGGGACGAGGGGGGGCCCCAGCCCAAGGGGGCCCATGCACCGACGGTCCCCGCCCCCCAATCGGACAGCAGCGAACGGGTAACCGGGAAAACTACTGGGCGATAGGTAGTATTGACCATAAGAAATTAAATATCACCCCAAAGGAATGCGGAAGGTATCCCCCAAAAAACAAGACTCGCAATAAGACTTGCAGAAGACGATATAGACGTTGCGTGCATACAAGAAACGCACCTCAATCCCAGACATAAGTTCGAGATCAAAGGTTACCAGACCTTCAGAACAGACAGAGAAGGACACAAGGGTGGGGTCCTCACCCCGTCAGAAATGGCATTCAACCGCAGATGGAAGGAACAAAAGGGAAAACCCCGGGGCAGTTGAGATCATAGGTGTGCAAATTACGTGCAAAGACATACAGATCATTCTGGCAATCTTTTCTTTCCGTTGCCGCGTCACTGAAACAATGAATATCAGTGAGAACTCATGTATTGTGGTCGGGGATTTCAAAGCCCTGGAGAGATGGGGGTATCGAAACAAAAAGAGGGGGGAGGGGAAAACTGGAGATCGAGAAAATCGTTCCCCACAACGCTCCAGACGATCCACCAACTTTCTACTCGAGAACGTGGACACAACAGTATCAGATTTGGCCTTTGCAACAAGCGATATATCCACCAAAAAGTCCGTACGGTTTTTCCCCCCAACAGGGGGAAAACCAAGACCGTCAAACCGAGACCCAACCCGACCCCCCAAAAAAACCAAATGGAACATAAGAGAATTGGGAAAATATGGGGCACGATGATGCAAGGGAAGAATCAACATGAAGAAAGGAAAACGTAACGTGGGGGAACTTCGAAAAACCTGAAAACCCCGGAAAATCCCCGAGGGCCGAAAGGGTAAAGGCCCAAATGGAGCGAGGCAGAAGGAAAAAAACCTTGAGAAGACAAGGAGGAGGCAGAGCAGGCACAGTGTGGAGACAAAAACTGCTCAAGGGGAAGAAAAAAAGAAGAAGGTAAAGAGGGGGACAGATTGGGTCAAACAACCGAACCCCCGAACCCCCGATAGGGACGGCCTAAAAGTGGGAAACGGCCAAAGCGCTGAGCGATAAAACACCACAGACCACCTAAGTCCCAAACGACAAAAATGTTTGGGTAAAGCAGCCCTCCTGACAACAATAGCCGAAGTCAGCAGAGGATGAAAAAAATGCCACCAAGAGAAAAGCCGGGGTCCCAAGGGGCCAAGAAAAGCAGATAGTCACCAAGGACAATTCACCAGTAACGAGCTGGAAGAGGCTTTAAGGACCTGAAACCCAGAAAGTCGCCCGGGAAAAAATGGGATCACCAATGGATTTAAAACTTAATCAGAGCAAAGGTCGTTTCCCCTCCGTTCCAAATGCAAACAGGGAAAAACCGCAAAAAGGAAAAAACAACAGGGGCCCCACCTAAAAACCCGGAAAATAAATGACCCAGCGAGTTAAGACCCAAAAGCCTTTAAAGGAGGGAACGGAGCGGGGAAAAACGCTTTTTTGGCGAGAGCAAAGGGCTGCTTATGGCAAAAGGGTTTTGAGAAGATTTTGAGGTTAAGAACCAATTGTAGGGGAATTTTAGGGGGTTTTAAGAAAAAAACAGACATCAAGTTTTGGTAAAATGGGAAAGGGTTTAACAGCTGGGGGTTAAGGGAAACTGCTCACCCTTGAAAGGGGGAAAAATGCAATTGGCTCGATAGATACCGGGGGAACAGAACAGCAAGGGTTCAGGTTCAGGGGTACAAAGTATGAAGGCCACACGGAGCAAGGAGTCCCCAAAGGGGGGTCTCACCGACTCTCTTTTCTAGTCTTGTCAATGACATTGCAACATGCCCCCAGAAGAGTTCACCGCCCGTTTCCGACACTTTGGGAAAGGGCGGGAAGGTCAATGCCCCCAGAGAAAAAGACTGCTAGCTACATTAAATAACCTTTAAGTGTGGTCAGCAAAATGGGAAAATGAAAATAAATCCCTTTAAAGACCACTTACACTGGTTCTCCCAGAAAACAAGGGGTTACAAGATAACGCTTAAAAACAATGGGCAGAACCTTCCAGAAAATAAAACCCCAACGTACCGAGTCATTTGAAGAAAATGATTGGTCCCCCGATCGAAATGAGGCAAAAGGGGGGAAAAAGGCTAACAATGATGCGAAACTGGGTTCCCTGGGGGGAAAGAAATTTCGAACTTTTCTTGGGAGAGGGACCGGTCCAGAGTACGGTATGGCAGCGTGGGCAATGCATCGAACAAGCAATTGCAAAAATACAGCAGTCAAAAACCCGGGGCCCCACGCATTTCACTGGGCCATAAAGTCCACGCCCATCAAGGCGATGGAGACCATCACAGGCATCCCAAACCCAAAGACGGGCCGAAGGGGCAAGAAAGAGAGTACTTGGGAAAAAATCAAACGGGTCAAATCCTTCAATGCAGAAAGAATGTTTTAACCGGGAAAAGGAGAATACAGAGATCAACTTGTTAGAATCTCAACGCACTGACTAAGACCCGCCTTTAAATGCAAGTAAACCAATCCCGGGAATGAAATGCCCGCCCGGAAAAAAAAAATGCCAGAACTAAGGGGAAACAACCCCCATAAAGGCGGGGGCCAAACGAACCCCCACGAAAAAAGCAGCAGAAGAGCACAAAAATCAAAACCTGAAAATGGTGGACGCACGTCTACCGGACGGATCGGGAAAAACGCAAGCGTGGGGAGGAGAATAGGCAAAATTTAAAGTAGGCAAAAGGGGGTTGAATTTGGAAATACTGAATAACCCGAGTGGGAAAAGGGGGCAATCAAAAAAGGGGGCCGAAATGATCTTTGGGGAAAAAAACACTACCGAACAAGGTCGTGAATTCACCGTGCTATCGGTCATCACGGCACTAAAGCGCCAAAACCGGTAAGAGCCCAAAACGTCCCCCGAATAACGAGTTCACTCAAACCCCTGTCATCCAGTGGATCCTCACACCGCAACATTAGGGGAAACTCGGCCGACAAGCAGCCAAAAAGGGCGGGGGACTACCCCGACGATCTCGAGATCAGCTATGAGGAAGTCAAAAAAAACCACGGTTCGCATATCAA
Source organism: Arion vulgaris (assembly GCA_020796225.1). Taxonomy (NCBI): domain Eukaryota; kingdom Metazoa; phylum Mollusca; class Gastropoda; order Stylommatophora; family Arionidae; genus Arion; species Arion vulgaris. The sequence continues at coordinate 7,322 of JADZMA010002772.1, forward strand.
ACCAAGTGGCAAAAAACCACCCGCAGCACAGACAGGGCGGGTACCATGGTCTCGGGTTTTTAAGTCATTTCCCCCCTACCGGCCCAAGCTCAAACCCCCCATAATTTAAAAATTTGGAAAACTAGTTTGGGGGAAATGGGAATGAGGAGAAAGTTTGAAGATGTCCACGTTTAGAGGATCGAAAAAAGTACTACAAAACAAGAGCCGCGAAAAGCTGTACGGAGGAACGGAGTCCCAAAAAAAAACAGTTAAAATTATGAAGGTTGGTCCATCAGGCAGGCCGGGAACGCAAAGGAAGGAAGGAATATCAAAGCAGGCTTTCAAGTGGGATGCAAAAGGTTCAAGAAAAAGAGGTCGACGTAAGGAGACCCCGAAACGAACTTTGCTGAGAGAGGCAGGAAATATCGGTCTAGGTTCCATGGAGGAGATTGAGCGAGTTGCCCAGGATAGAGCGGTATGGAGAAATTACTTGCAGGCCCTATGTAACGTATAACGGTAGGAGAGGAATTATTATTATTATTATATATATATATATATATATTTTCAAGTAGTAGCACGTGCCTTGCGGAAAGTCGCATTATTCACAGCCCGCCTGAAAAGCTCTCTGTCTCTTTACAAGTTCTCCTGCCTCTTTCTGCGTAATGTTCAAGGCTTTTTTGATGTCCTGCTGTCATCTTCGTCTTGGTCGGCCCCTGCCTCGTTTTCTAGGAACTATGCCTTACATTACCTTTCTCTCCAGACCACTGTGGCGTTTAATGTGGCCAACATATTTCATCTTCCGGACATGATGGTAATGAGCCAATGTCTTGATATTCAGGTCTGTTAGATGTCTTTGTTTTTCTTCTCTGTTCAGGATGTTCTAAGGACTTTTCTATAGCACCTTGTTTCAAAAGCTTCAATTTGTTTTTTAATGTTTATGTTAAGGTCCACGATTCGTATCCATATGTTGCCACATGGAATATACATGTTCTTAGAAGTCTTACTTTTGTTTCTTTGCTTAATATATATATATACATATATATATATATATATATATATATATATACATATATATATTTACCAACAACTTTTCTTTAGTTAATTTGTTTATCTGAAAGCGAATGTAAAACTATGTCTTCTTTTTTTCCTGATCCATAAGCACTTGAGCTGAAAGTTCTTCGGCTCGGTCTCATGGACATCGTAACCCTTCGGCTCGGCCACGAACACCGTAAATCTGGGGAACCTGTAGCTTTTCTGCCAGTCCGTGCAGTTGAACCCCCACTTACAGAGGACTAGTCACCCGTAGTCCAACGCGCTACGAACACGCTGGGCACGCGGACGTGTCTTCTTTAAAAACTAGTTTTTAACTAGTAGCCTACAGATGTTCTCTGAATTTCTTTCCTTTATTGTGGTAGTTGATCCAACCTTGTTAGTGTAATTGCGGTTCATAATTTACTAACAGATCACAATACCTGAATACTATTATTATACATTAAAAGTTTTGATCATTTACTGTATAAATGTTTCACTATCAAGCGTAGCCATCTATCATAATAGAGGTGTCTATTTACACACGTGTTTCCCAACGTGGGACCCACGCTCCACAGGGGCATTTTCATTGTTGGGGGTGGGGGAATTATACTCCTTCAGAGTTTAACTAATATTCATGATTTTGCAAAACCGATATATCGCCTTTGATGTCTGTTGACAAAAGCGAATGTGCTTCAGAATCAGTTACTGAAGTTTAAAAAATCTTCAGGAAACGGAAAGTACTTATATCTAGGTACATTTCTACTTCCTTTTAACAAAGTTTTGAAAGCGGGAAAGCATGTGTTATTGTGTTAAAATCGAGTAATATTTTTTGTCAAAACGGTAATGTTTCCGACATTTGCCAACCTTGTTATGAAGACCAAAATGAGTTTATACAGTGCAACTTGAGTATTGCAGATCAAATTATAACTTGATAGTAATGAAGAAGATTTAACTAATGGTAATAGCGACATTGTATTGTTTATGGAATGCAGACAATGAGCATCGATAGTTGAATTGTAAAGCTAATGGACAATTGCATCTAAAGAATGGCTTTGAATTCTAATACGTCATTTACATGACAAAAATAATATTTTGAATTGTATTCTCAATATCTTCCATAATATTATAGTAGGATGGGTGTAATGTGTTATTAGGGACTATCAATATTTTTCTACAAGTAAATAGGTTACGTAGTTTAGTTTTACCTTTGTATGCTAATTTTGTTTAGGAATTTCCATTTGTTGATGTGGTCGACTAAAAGTGAATATCTTAAAACTAATGCACATAATGAGATGAAACCATAGAATATGTTCACACATGGATTATATTCATTTATGTACTAATTCTGGAAAATTATATGAGTATTTAGATGTAATACGGGATCGAAAGCTCAAGAAACGGCGCGCCAGGATTAGGGAGATGGCTCTAATCCCCTGCTCTCACCTCCAAGTGGTGACCCTGGTAACAGACGGTGGTTCCGGTCTGGCCAAGAGGGCAGGTGCTGTGAGAGAGCTACTCTGGGGCAAGTAGAAATGCAAAGGTAGTCATGCTTGATAGGATCCGTTCGCAACATAGACGAGTAAACTCTCAGAGAGACTTTTAATGCTTGCATTTCCCGGCCGATGGGAAAAGCTAGAAGGATACATGTGGAACCTTGCGGGGCGGAACTCGGAGCCCGTGCATTCTCTCTCTTGATTCTTCTCTTTTGAGTCGATGAGATGCGGGGTGATGAGTTGGGCCCAACGTTGGTCCACATAGGTCAAAAGTCTAGTCCCCATCACAGAGATAGGAGCACGAATAAAAAACTATCGAAGGGACGTTGACCTGCGTGGGCAAAATTCAGAGCCCGCGCATGCTCTCTCTTTAGCCGCCGTTAGAGCCGATGATATGCTGGGGCAGAGTTGCACGACAAGCTGAGCCACATAGCGCAAACACTGGCCCTGTCACAGAGATGGGGCATGACCCAAAGCCATCGAAGAGACGTTGTGGCGAAATTCAGAACCAAAGCACGCTCTCTTTATCCGCTACTCTAAAGACGATGAGTATGCTAGGAATCGAGTTGCACTTGGCATCCTGGGGCGAAATCCCGGTTTTTGCCCTCGAAGTCGGACATCCAAGGGCAATTGACGGGAAAAGGAGGTAGGCACCAGGCAGACGAACCGCACGCTTACAAAGCAAAGTGGTCCATCAAGAGGCAGGCCGGCACGGCAAGCACGGAAAGCGAGGCAAGCACTGCAGCGGTTAGCATGGCAGGCCATAGGGTGTCCGTTCCACCCAAGAACAGAACAACTGGGAAAACCCAGCAGAGGCAAAACCAGTGCAATTACGGCAAGCACGGCAAAGGCGGCACGCATGGAGGCAAGAGGGTGTGCGTCCCACCCAAATGTGCAGAACAACTGGAAAGCCAGAGAGGTAAAGCCAGTGCGCGTTTTTACTGCATGAGAACTACTGTGCCTTGTAGTTTGATTGGGGACAATCAAAGGCTAGCGAGAAACCGAAACAAGCCTGAACGGGCGAAACCAAGGTGTTCATTAAAATACCGGTTTTTCTGGGCAGATGGCGCTCATAAGCCCAAGAGGGCAGGCCGTCTTAGGATCACTTTCTTGAAAGAAAATGGCAACCCGCTGCAAGTGGTTTTCGGATGGAGAGAGCCAAAGGCTACCGGAAAGCGTACCACACACAAACGCTGGCTGAAATCGAACACCCACCCAAGGGGGGTAAAAAGTCAAAGGGCTAAGGGGAG
>JADZMA010002773.1:0-11073 GCA_020796225.1 Arion vulgaris
ATGACGGGGGGTTTGATAGAGCGCGCTATTCATCGAGGGTGGCTTTTGCTATTCGCTCTGTTTTACCAATCCTTGAGTGCCGTGACCGATAGAGCATCAATGAATATCACTACTTTGTTGTGAGAGGTGCCTCTTCTCTCTGAGATCATTTCAGTCCTGTTCTTATTGCCTCTGCTTCTGCCCGTAGTTATTTGAGTATTTGTCTGTGGCAATCGCTTTTGTGACCGTCAATTTCTTTGAGAGTTTAAGCCTATCCTCCTCCGCCGTCGCTGATTGCGTTCTAGCCGATCCGTCAGTATAGACGTATATAACCCTTATTTTCAGGGTACTCTGCTCTATATATTTTTCTGTAGCGCTCTTCTTTCGACGTTTTTTGCTGGCCTTTTTCAGTATGCCTGGGATTGATTCCCTTAGTTGCGGCATTTTTCTTTTTCAACGGCGGGCACTTATCGGTTGCCGGGATTAATTTGGCGTTGCAGTTCGCTAGGACCAGATGATCTGCGATCAGTGATTTCGCGCTTTTTGCGAAGCTTGTTCTCTGTATTCTCCCTTCCGAATCCTCATTCTTTCGTATAGGTGGAATCGAGACGTTTAAGTTATTTTTCCGCCAACGCCAAGACTTTTCTGTCCCTTGATCTGCCATTGGTTGGATGCCTGTGATTGTTTCCATGCCTGATGGGCGTTGACTTCATGGCTCCTGTGATAATGCGCATTGCACGGTTCTGGACTATTGCTCACTTTAGCGAATTGTTTATTGGACTCGCAGGCTCCACCTTGGGAGCAAACACCAGAATCCTTAAAACACTCTACTATGGAAGGAGTGGACGTCCTGGAGTACGGCATTGCAGCGTAAGTAGTGCATCAACACAATTCCAAGTGAGCGGCAGTCAGATCCGAACAGTACGCATTATCACAGGAGCCATGAAGTCCACGACCATCAATTCGATGGAAACATCTCAGGCATCCAACCAATTGCTGACCGCTGAGACAGGAAAGTTTTGATACTGTCGGAAAAATTGAGACTGCTCAACTCCGCATGTACGTCAGGATGAATGGACTAGGAAGGGCAGACTAAAAGAACCAGATTTGTAAGCCCAAACCACTTATCAAAGACCACCGGGTCCTAGAATGCAAACCAAATTGATACAGGCAACTGATAAGAGCCCGTGGAAGATCAATATGCCAGACTTGGAATAAATCCCAGGTATACTTAAGAAAGGCAGGAGAAAACTGCGAAGAAGGTTACCGAACAATTCATAGAGGACTGATCTCTGAAAATGACCGACCACGTGATGCCGATGGATCGGCAGTGACGCAATCAGCGATAGCGGAGGAGGAATAGTGTTAGCTCTCAAAGAAAGTGAAAGATCACAAAGTCGATTGCCACAGGCAAGCTTTCAAAAAAATATCGGACAGAGGCAGAGGCGCTAGAACAGCGGTCAATGATCTTAGAAGAAGAAGTCCTGGCGCAAGAAAGTCGTGATGTTCACCCACTGTCGGTCATCACAGCACTAAAAGCGCAGCCAAACAGGACTCAATGAGCTGAAAGCGATCCTCGAGTGTACTAGTAACCACACTTAAACGCCGTAATTCAATGGATACCATCACCTGCAACCAAGCGGTAACGAGGATTTCCAACAGGCTAGCAAAGAAAGGCGACTCCGCAGACTGATCACGAGATTAGCTGTGAAGGCCAGGACAAACAATCGGCTGCTATTACAATAAAAAGTGGTCAAAGACCACCTACAACCTAACAGCAGTGATGGGTACTATGGTCTGTCCAGGAGACAAGTTGCCATATTCCGCCTGCGTACCGTCCATAACAGACTCCGGGTCCACATGTTTAATTAATGTAAATTGCACAACTAGCCTGTACCACTGTGAAAAGTGGACATGGCGGCAGAGCACATACTCAAGACTCCAGCTGTTAGTAGCCCTGAGAATAGAAACTTGGCCGATAATACAGAGCTTTGAAATGCTGTACAGAGGTCCTAAAAGCAACAGTAAAATTCATTATAAAGTTTGGCTCATCAGTCTAGGCGGGGATTGCGAGAGAGAGACTGGACATACAGAAGTAATACTGGAGTATCTTCTTCTTTGCGTTCGTTCTTTACGACCAATTTTAATCACTCTTTGCGATGTTTGATCTTTGCCAAGAACATGTATACGTTGCACATTGGTTTCGTAGGCCCTTAAACGCATAGACTTCTATACGTCTAGGACGTCACAAACACCCTTCGTCGACTCTTTCGAAATGCGTGGCAGGTATCAGTGGTTCTATTCTTTACACCCCAAATTTGAGCCCGGGTAACTATTCAGGTGACTGGTAGTATCAGACTGGACATACAGAAGTAATACTGGCGGTATCAGACGGGACACAGAAGTAGTACTCCTAGTATCAGACTGACATATAGACGTAATCTGTGGTATCAGACTGACGAAGAAGTAGTACTGGTAGTATCAGACTGGACATACAAGTAGTACTGGTAGTATTAGACTGGACATATAGAAGAAGTACTGGAACACAACATTAAACAGATTTTAGTGGAAATATTGCAATATATAATTATTGATATATTCACAAGTAAACAAAAACATATATATATATATATATTTATCTGTATTGTTTTCAATATTACAGTACTTTACCGTGCAGTAAATGAGCGCGCAGATATGCATGCAGATAGAGTATCTGTAAAAGCGGCGAGCAATGGACCAGGCTGATATTGTTAATTACCTAATGGATAGACATGATTCAAGTAATAATGGTAAATCAACAAACCTAACCAGACTGCAAGAATTCCAAATCAAATGTGGTGTTGTAGAGAAAACACCTGCTGGTAGGGAAAGAAGAATTGTAAACCAACAAAGACCTGGTATCGTTAGCTGCCATACGCTGAGAGACATACTCAGGAAGAGATCGGAACACTTATTGAGTAATTGGTTCAATGTACAAGAATGTTGTACCGATGACTAAACTAACTAAACTAAAATAACTGTGTTAAGCCATCAATAGTGGTCCCCTTAATTTAACCTTGCGTTTTCTTATATTTCTAATTTGGAGGTTGTTCATTATTAACGTATTCATAAATATTCCAAACGCAAAAAAGGGTCCTTTATCTTTACCTAAACATAGATGCGCAGTAGAAGATTAAATATAACACAATTATCGTCGCTCAAAATTGAAACAACCAAAGAAACTATGGCATAGGACAAATACAACAACAAAAAAGAAGGTTAATTAAGTACCTGCACTTTTCTATTATAAGTTTGAGATTTGAAGACTTACTAGAACAGCGGTGGTGAAGTTTAGTGCATTTTATAACTAGAACAGCGGTGGTGAAGTTTAGTGCATTGTATAACGTATGTTATAGACGCATTCTTAGATGTCGTGACGAGAAAACGACACAACACACACACACACCATATCTATTACCTATACCTATTATAAAAATGAATGTATGTGTTTTATGTTTGTTATTACCTATAGACTCGAAACTACTGAACAGATGTACTGAAATTTACAGGATATGTTTGATTTGATGTCGGATGCTACCTGTCACAGTTTGAAATAGGTAGCGCTGAAGCTTTTCGAAAAATCTAAAAAATAATAACACGCTCATTTCATCGAGAGTTTCTAACCAAATTGCCATTAACGTTTCCGGAAGTCTACGGTGTACGTATTAGTATATACACATCAGATTTAGCTGAAATTTATAGGATATGTTTGTTTATGTTTGTTTTGATGTCGAGATGCTACCTGTCATAGTTTTAAATATGTATCGCTGACAATTTTAGAAAAATCTTTAAAAAATCGAAAACGCAAATTTCATCGAGAGTTTCTTCCGGAAGTTTACAGTATGCACTTCTGACGATTCGATGACGTATGTTTCAAGTCAATATTTCAAAGCCGTTACAAGCTGAATTTAAATACACAATCCAGGTTTGTTTCAATCATGATCATAGATACCAAATCATATTTAAGTTTCATCTATTCCATCAATGTTTGTTAGCTATTTGGCAAAAATTGCTCTATATTCGATTAACCCTAACAAAACTACGATCCGAGGAATACGTTCATTTGAGGAAGCTATTGGCCGCATTTCTATAAATGGAAGATGGTTATTTGCCATCAACGTTTACCTGATGTACAATGTACTATATGTATGAATATTACCAATATTAGATTACACGCAGAAAACAGGGTTACCATTTATTATTTGTAAATCAATCCATACCATTGACCGCTATAGGCATGCAATTCTAAATTAGTACAACATTTCTGAATAGGTGGCGCGAGTAGTTTCGACAAATGATCATACAGTTTTCCTGATTTTTCAAAACATTTTACGAAGTTTCATGCATTTCAATAGAATTTAATCAAATGCTAATTTTTTTATTTATTCCAGCGAAACATCAACAGTGATATTTGATTCCGTGTGTGAAGACAAACAAGCTGCAGTATTTCCACGCTCTTCACGAATTTCCACAATTTGAATTATTATCTTGAATATTACCAATATTAGATTACATGACAGAAACGAGTGACCATTTAATATTTTGTAAATCAATCCATACCATTGACCGCTATAGCGGCGTACAATTCTAAATTAGTCAACCATTTCTCAATAGGTTCTGAGTAGTTTCGACAAATGATTCATACAGTTTTCCTGATTTTTCAAAACATTTTATCGCAGTTTCTATGCATTTCCTAATAGAATTTAATCAAATGCTAATTTTTTTATTTATTCCAGCGAAACATCAACAGTGATATTTAATTCCATGTGTGAAGACGAACAAGATGCAGTTATTTCCACACGTTTCACAATTTTACACATTTGCAATTATGCCTCCCAAATGAAAAGCTATTGGCCCATCTACACCTAGAGCTGAAAGAAAGGCATTACTAGCTTCGAAAGATGAGCAACGAAAGCAAGACTGCAAACTGTTCGAGTACGCACTGCTGAAGCCAGTTCGTCCTGAAACAGACGAGCAACGTGAAGAGAAATAGAACCAATCAGTACGCACTGCTCAAGTCCGTTCAGCTGAAACAATCGAGCAACAGGAAGCAAGTCTGCAAACCGTTCGATACGCACTCTTTTATCCAGACAACACTGCACGCTGATTTAAATCTAGGTGCATTCCATTACAATACTAATTATGATTACAGTCTTCATCCAAATGTGGTTATTGGAAAAATGGATAGATTAAGCATGTATTGCTACAGTTTTAATCAAAATCCTGACATTCGTTGTTCATCATCTGTTTGTTCTCGATCAAGTACATTCGATCGAGTATTGCAAACGGTGAAATCGATCAAGTACATTTGCAAATATGTCAACAAAGGAAGCAATATGGCAGTTTTTTGGAGTGGCAAATATAACTGCATCCATCGATGAAATCGAGCATTATCAACTGGAACGTTACATTAGTAGCAATGAAGCAGTATGGCGCATTTTATCATTTCCAATCCATGAACGACATCCAACAGTTGTTCGTTTGGCAGTCACACCGAAATGGACAGCGTGTACTTCTCAACAGATAATGCACATGCACGAGCATTGTCACCATCGCCAACAACGTTAACTGCATTTTCTCATTGTGTAGAGATGATATATTTGCAAAGACGTACTTTTCTCTGAACTGCCCATACTACATGAATCAGCAGCGAAAAATTTCAACGTCGCAAACAAAGGGAAAGAGTTGAGGACATTCCAATTATATTCGACCAATGCGTTAGGTCGTTTTGTACACTATTCATCGAAACAATGCAGAATGCTTTTACTTGCGATTACTGTTAATCAACAAACGTGGACCAACATCCTCCCAAGAATTGAGAACAGTTAACGGTCACGTATGTGCTACTTATCGTGAAGCTTGCCAAGAATTAAATCTTCTTGAAAACGATGCACATTGGGACACTTCACTCGCTGATGCATCCCAAAACTGCACGACCACGGCAAATACGCACACTATTTGCAGTATAGTAACAACGTGCTTCTATCAATCCAAAGAACTTTTGGGGAAAAAAACAAAGACTACATGAGTGAAGAAGATCCTACATCGCTTGGTGCGACGAATCAAAATCCTGACATTCAATTCACACCAAACGTATATAATGAGGCATTGGTTTCAATTGAGGACATATGTTTGGCAATCACTACAAAGCACTGGTGCAATTGGGAATGGATGCGCCAGAACGATCTGCAAACAACCTTTTCGATTTTGAGTTGGAACGAGAAAAACGCTTTGATATCAACGAATTGAGTACATTTGTTCAAACGAATCTTCCAAATTGATTCCGGAACAACATAGCATATGACAGAATTATGCATGCAATTACAAGTCAAAACGGTGGATTGTATTTCATAGATGCGCCAGGAGGCACAGGCAAAACTTTTCTCATTTCACTTATTTTGGCAACCATATGATCACGAAATAATATTGCACGCAATCGCATTCTGGAATTGCAGCAACTCTTTAGATGGTGGCCGAACAGCGCATTCAGCGCTGAAATTGCATTTAATATGCAAATCACTGAGACACCAACATGCTATCAACAAAATTCTGCAATGGGTAAATACTCATTATGTCAACTCATTATATGGGATGAATGATATGGCGCAAAAAAAGCATTAGAAGCGCTTCATTGACTGAAGATTTGAGAGGAAATGACCAGCTCTTCGGTGCGCACTCATTTTATTGTTCCATTTCGGCAAACTCTACCAGTTATACCAAGATCAACACCGCTAGATGAACTTAATGCATGCCTGAAATCATCAGTTTATGGCGACACATACGAAATTGACTTGAAGACCAATAGCGTATACAACTACAACATGATGAAACCTCTAAACGTTTCGCAAAACAATTGTTGGATATTGGGAATGGGAAATGCCAATCGATGATTCCACACGATGTATCACATTGCCAACAAACTTCTGTAACATCATAGCGACCACAGACGAATTGATTCATAAAGTTTTCCCAAATATTGCACATAATTACAAAATCATCAGTGGCTAGTGCACAGAATGTGTAAGGCAAAAACAAGGATGTATATGACATGAATTTGAGCATTCAAAACAAAATACCAGGCGAAGTGACAACGTATAAGTCCATCGATACTGTAATGAATCAAGACGAAGTTGTCAATTATCCAACTGAATTTTGAATTCACTGATTTCCAGGGAGCCACCACATGTTTTAACATTGAAAATTAGCTGCTATCATTCTTCTCAAACATTAATCCACCACGACTTTTGCAAGGTACTAGACTTTTAGTGAAAAATATGATGAACAATATCATAGAAGGTACAATTTTAAATGGAAAATTTAAAGGAGAAGATATACTATTGCCACGCATCCCAATGATTCCAACAGACATGCCATTCGAATTCAAACGACTTGCAGTTTCGGTGCGACTCGCCTTTGCAATGACCATCAACAAATCACAAGGACAATCACTACACAGGTGTGGGACTACATTTGGAAAATCCTTATTTACAGCGGACAGCTATGTGGCTCATGTTCACGCGTCGGAAACATTTCGATTTATTCGTGTATGCACCAGGATGGAAAAAATAAAAAAATATTGTATATCCAAAGCACTCTAATAAACATGAATTGAAAGAAACGCAAATTAGAAAAGCTTCCAAGAAATGAACAAAGGACAATGATAAAACAATACCATTATATTGTTATAAAGTTTCAAATTCATTTTCGTTGAATATAGCAATGCGCGCAGGGTACAGCTAGTATATATATATATACATAAACACAGACACACATCACAATAAATACACTGGTGCAACACATACATGCCACAAACACTCATATAAACACACAAACATCCTACACAAATACATACATACACACCCCTCACACACACATACCATACAGACACAGCATCCACACAATATTACACATCATAATGATATCCACACACAGCAATAATAATACATTCACACACACAAATAAACACACACACACACACAAAGGGATGACTTGTATGCATAAACAACACATGTATGAACAATATCACAACTAATAGAACAAAAAAATAGAAGACAAGAAATGTAAATATCCATTTATATTTTTCTCATAATATCATTTCTTCTTAATACACTAATTATTCAGCCAAATCTACAACAAAATGTGATGGGAATTAAAAACATATGCACAAATATTGACTAGACAGCAAGCTTTGTTTGTTCTCATTTCTGAGTTTGAATTCTATTTGAGACTCAGAGGATGTAGGGTTATCGTGGCAGGTATTGTAATATTCTGGTTCTGTGCTATCTTACTATTGTGTGGAAGTGTCTAACTTCATGAATGTGGTGTGGTTCTTGTAGCATATTATGCAATATCTAGATAGATGGACATACTAAGTTCAGTAAACAGAAAAGATGACAGGTTTTATTTGGTAGGTATAATTTAGATATATAAAAAATGACATGAAGGGCTTGGATAAATAACTAGTATAGTGAAAGAAAGGCATACTGCAAACAGAAGAAGAGGAAGACCACGGAGAAGATGGATCTGTGATGAAACTGGTGGTCTGAAGATGACGGCTGCAGAGGCAGGATATCTGGCTTGAGTTCCGGAGGACTGTTGAGTGGCAAAGTTCTGTTCAGGACAAGCTATTTGATGATAATTTAGATAAGTGAGATAATTAACATTTGTAATTGAATGTTTTTTCCCTCATATCCCCAGGAAGCAGTACTATTCTCTACACGAGCTGAAAAATCCAGGGGAAAAAAACATGTGGAAAGTTACAGATTGCTACCCCATGACTTAGCAGAAGTTCTTAGAATATCTCAGAACAAAATAACACAATGTGTGACTATTGCTCCTGATTTGATCTTGGGGTGTACTCCCAAAGTATTCTCCGTGAACCGATATGAACGTAAGGCAGTAGAGGTTTGAGATGCGATATATATATATAGAGGAGAAATGATCAACGAATATCAAAGCAGGCATTGAAGTGGGATGCAAAGGGGTTCAAGAAAGAGAGTTCGACCTAGAGACCCTGAAGGAACTTTGCTGAGAGAGGCAGGAATATCGGTCTCAGTTCCATGGAGGAGATTGAGCGAGTTGCCCGGGATAGAGCGGTATGGAGAAATTACTTGCAGGCCCTATGTAACGTATAACGGTATGAGAGGAATTATTATTATATTATTATTATATATATATATATATATATATATATATATATATATATATATATATATATATATATAAATGTTGTAGAACGACGATTTTGTACTACAGACATGGTGTTTCATGTTCATGAATGTGGAGAAAATTTTTGAGTGTCGTGCAGTAAGAAATGGGTAGTATTTATGATGATCATCAAGTGCCATGTCGACTGGCGTTGGTGATCATGTATCCCCACAAACGTCTGTTCCTTGAGCTGAATATCAGTTTGGAAGTTGACACTCTTGTGTTCCCTAAAGCCAGACAGTCTAAATATTGTGTCTTTCTACCTTTCTTCTTCTAACATATGTTTGAAAATGACATCATTCAACAAATCAACATTAGTCATTTAGCAGTCATTGAGTAATGTTTGGCTTACCTGAAATTGAGGGAACTTCAATAACTACCGACTTGTAAACGAATAATTCTGCCTTTTAATCTAACCAATAATTCCCTATAAAGACATATTTTGCAAATTGCACAGATTCATCAGAAAAAGTCACAAATATCTGCTGCTTAATCAGATAATAATAATAATGTATATATATATATATATATATGGCCTTTTTCGTCTTTACAGACGGTCATTTGGAAGTGTTTTATGTGACAGCCTCTGAGTTTTCGCTTTTCTTTTGTCGTTCAGCTCATACATACGTCTCTTCTCAAAAGACTCTGCGCCCTTTCGCTTTCTGGCTTTCCACACAACTCTGTCATCAGCTAGTTTTTCCCATGTGCTAATAAATAATAATTTAATAGACAAAATAAGAACCAATGAAGTGTAGTGATTAGTGCGTTTCTTTCTAGACTGGTGGTTAGATGTCCTCATGGAGTGGGATGTATTTTCCTACTGCAAACTTTTCTCAGGTCGAGTCATACTTATTTCGTTTACCCCTTATTCTTCCTCGCTTCTCGTGGAGCATAAACCTCAACAGTTCTCCTCCACTTTCCCATTCTCTGACCGTTTTCTTTATGGCCTCCCAGGATACTCTAGCATCTTTCAGCTTCTCAAGAAGACGTAGTCTCCAGACCTATTTTAAACGTCCGTTTTTCCTTTTTTTTTTGCATGTTTCTTATTTCATATTATGTTCCATAATGGTATTGTGACATAAAATGTTGCACAGCATAGTTGGTCAAAGAACAATATGGTACTTGTCTCAATTTCACTGCAAAACTGGGTCATTCTTTAAAAATAGACTGTTTGCAGCATTGTTCTAAATATAGCGCAGAGGTTCCCATTATTTATGTTATTGACGTAAAATCCCGTCATTCCCTGAGTGAGTGAGTTTATGTGGCGTCGCCGGACTAAATCCAGAAATTTAGACCCTTCGTAGCTATTATTGCTGATACCATAAGTTTCTGGCCCCCACAGTAACTCTCCTTGTCACATCCTGCCTCCTTCCACCTCACATTCCCACATACAGCCCTTTTCAGGGCTCACAATTCAATTAAAACACTGCTTATTTACATACAGAATACACAACAAGCACCACATCCGTGACCTTTGAACCCGGTTCTCCTCCACGTCCGCAAACACTGATGGCGGACTGACGTCACTTAACGTAGGTCAGCGAGGTTTCCCTTTTCCAGCGGTGAAATTGTAGACAAGTACCAACAATATTAGCCCAGCACGTATTGGAGAAAACTAATTAATCGTTTGAATAGCGTTTATTTATATCATGGTTTATGATATATCAAATGAATTCATGGTTTGAATAGCGGTATAATCACTGTCTTAATGCACGAGGACGGTCAAGACACCAATGATCGATAGTATAACAAAAACACTGCGACAACAAAGATTTAACAGCTAAAGCCGCAACAATTCTAGTCCAAGCTAATACGTTATAACACCCTACGACGCTTCACGAGACATGT
>JADZMA010002774.1:0-11060 GCA_020796225.1 Arion vulgaris
GATCCACACTCGATAACTTGATTGTTTTCAATATATTGTTTTTAGAAAGAGCCGTGAAAACAAACACAATTAAAATAAAAACAATGTGGATTTTGCCACCTACCCACTTGTTTATATTTGTATCTTCACACACCGTATCGTCGTGTGCGCACGTGTCTGCATGTTTTGTTCAGTACCAGCAGTGTGATCTCTCGATTCCTTCATAATCGATTACGAAGTATTCATTTGACTGCACCCTAGTTATCAACTTTGAGAAAGATATGCAGACCTACATGAACACTTTTTCTATGCCCTGTGATATGTTTTTCCTTACCATTAACGCAGGAAAACTGAGGTCATGTTTAATACCATTAAAGAGCAGTACCATCAATACTAAATACCTGTCTTCTGAGCTCCTGCTAGCAGATAACTTGTGTCTATCTTGGCAGCATCCTGTACCTATCTGTTATTATATACATCATCACAAGCCAATGTCTTGAATGTTAATCTTTCTAAATCTTACCAGGGTACTTCGATTACTCGGCTTTTATTTTCTTTTTTATCTTAATATTTCTTATCTTCTTCTCAATTCTTTTCTCTTCTTCTCAATTCAATTCCCTTCTCTAATCTCCAATTCCCTTCTCTTCTCAATTCCATTCCAGCCTCTTCTCCTGAATTCCATTACATTCTCTTTTTCTCAATTTCATTCCATTCTCATCTCTTCAACTACCTTCTCATTTCCATTCCCTTCTCTTCTCTTCAATTCCTTTCTTTTCTCAATTCATTCCATCTCTGGTCCTTTCTCTTTTCAATTCCATCCCTTCTTTCATCAATTCCTAATCTCCTCCAATTCCATTTCCCTTCATCAATATCATTCGTCTTCTATTAACTCATTCATTCTCTTCATTTCCATTGTCTTCACTTCAATTCCCGACCATTCTCATGATTTCCTTTCAGTTCTCTTTCCTTTCATTTGCTTCTTTCTATTTCCATTTTCCTTTTCTCGTCCTTTACATCTTCAACATTTCTCTTTTCTTATCATTTCTATTCGTTCCTTCTATTCATTATTCTTTTTATTTATCGTTTCTACCTTAGTTCTATCCTTACTTCTCTATCTAATCATCTCGTTCATTTCTTCTCTTCTCTTGTCTTCTTTTATTGTATCTTCCGTTTCATCTCAGCTATTTCTATTATGGCATGCATGTTTCATATCTTGATCTATTAGATGCACTGACGATAGTGCACGTTTACCATATCAATATATCAATAAAACCCATAGCAATTAGGGTGGTAGGTGTGTCACTGTGGAGACATCAGCATAAAAGAACACCATGATCTCTGTCTTCAACTCCTTGGGCGGTTTGGAGAAATTCTGCCCCGACCATTTTGATGTTGTCAAACTGGGATTTTTCTACCCTATTTTCTTTCTTCCACCTCAACTGTTCCTGTAGGATAATCTTAGAAGTAGGCTATGTTTCATCACATGCCCGAACCACACAGTTTTACGCCGTTTCACGATTGTCAAGAGTGGTAGCATCGACCTGCAAGGTGGTTTTATTTGGTCTCTTACATGAATGTTCATCTTATTCTATGTAACTAATACGTAGTACCTGTCTGTAACATTTATATTCAAAAAGCCTTTATTTTCGTTCCAGCTCTACAACCGTATAAAAGAATGGATAGCACCAGCGATCTGTATATATTGATTTTTGCCATAAAAATGCTGATTTTGCTTTCCATCATTTAGCCGAGACATGGCGGCTGAAGCCATCTCAAGTCTTGTCTTGATCTCCTTATAAGGCATCGATACATATGTAGAACCCGAGGTATTTAAAGGTTTCCTTCTCCATCGTTTGTCCGTTAGCCTGACATTGGTGTGCTCGTGGTTGTTGCTCCTATTCACCAGTATCTTACTTTTTCAGTATTGGTTCCATTCATATTTTCTGCTCATTGTCTCTAATTTTGAGGTGAGTTCTTGAAATTCTTCTTCAGTGCCTGTCAAAAGTTCAATATCATCAGCAAATCATAGATCACAAGAAGGTTAGCTACCTATAGTTATTGATGTTTGATGATCTTCGTATCTCCTGCATGATGTGTTTCTAGGTATATATTGACAAGCACTGGTGATAGTATGCAACCTGGATTCACCCATTGTTCTAAACTATTCACCAATGCCCTAGAAGCTCATGCCCACACTAGAAACTTCCTGCAGGCCATTCACACTGGAGGGTTAAATCTGCCATTAAAAAATTGAGAAACAACAAAGCGGTTGGTGATGATAACATCTCTGGAGAAATGCTCAAAGCAGCAGATGATAACAACTTACAACATATACTCAACTTATAAATGAAATCTGGCAAAATGAATCCCCACCACAACAGTGGAAGATGGTATTATTTTCAAATTACCTAAAAAAGGAGATGTGTCTGATTGTAATAACTGGCGTGGGATCACCCTACTGTCAGTGCCAGGAAAACTTTTTGTAGCATGTTACTCGAGAGACTGAAAAAGTCTATAGATGAAGGCTAAGAGAGAACAAGCAGGAGTTTAGACCAGTACAGGCATATAGATCACATCTTCACTAAGAGTAATCATTGAAGAGTTCGTAGAATTTCAATCGAATTTAATCATCAACTTTGATGATTTTCAGAAAGCATTTGACAGTATTCACCGTCCTACGCTTTGGAAACTACTCAAAACTATGGTTTCCCTGCTAAATTCATCAACATCATAAAATCCTTCTACAGTGAATCGCTCTGCAGTGTAAGAACAGATTTCATTAACTCTGACTGGTTCCAGTGGAAAGAATTGAAACAAAGGCTACTTCTTATCGCCAATGCTCTTTGAATAGCAATTGACTGGGTCATGCGAAAATGCACAAATAACGCAAATATGGGCATCAAGTGGGTTGATAAAATTTTAGAAGACCTTGATTTTGCCGACGATATAACCCTTTTGAGTTCATCATCAAGATATTAAATGAAAGCAAACCTTCTCCGAATATCTCAGGACAAATTGAATTCTCCAAATAAACACCACAAACAAAAATTATTGACCTTACCAGCAGAAGTCCAGAAAATATTCAACTAAAAAACTACCTCTTAGAAAAAATTAAAGTTTTATACCTAGGGAGTATGACATCTACGAGGATGCAGGCACCAGAAATTCTGCAAATCGGTATCAGTGCTTTTAACAGATTATCAAATATGTGAGTCAAATTCACTCATTAAGCACTTAAAATTAAAAGATCTTTAACTCTTGTGTGATTCCAGTATTAACTTATGGATGCGAGAGTTGAAAAGCAACAAAAGCTCTAGAAAGAAAATTAGTCAACTGAGAATAAATGTCTTGAAGAAATATTGAACCTAGTGGTCAGATTTCAGACCCAATACACACATAAGACAAGAGACCAAGCAGAAAAATGTATCAAATTTTATAAACGCCGCTGGAGACTACATCAGCCATAGATGGATGAAGACTCCCTTACCAATCCCTCATATGGACACCAGAGGAAAAGAAAACGAGAAGACCAAGAGAGACTCTGCGTAGAGACCATCACAGAAGGCTCAACGATAGGCCTAAATAAGCATTAGACCTAAACGAATGGCAACGAACTGCGAGACATGGAGAACTATGACCTCTGCTATGCGCGCCCGCCCACAGGCCCAAGAGGAAGACTAACTAACTATTCATGTGTCATTATTTACGTACCCTTAACTTGCCTCAACAAAGTGCTGATTTTATCTATTATGTCAGTATCAATTGAACTTTCTCATTATATATAGCATTGATGGTTCATAAAGCATATAAACTATACACATCAATAATGAAACAATTAAAAGCGGAACAAAATGCTCATTGATTATACAAGATCAATATGTCTCAATAGAAAATGTGATATAACAAATATATAACTAGCAATTGTAGAATAGTGGATATTACTTTAAGTAAACATGGTTCAAAACAGTACAATTATGAGAAATCTTGAAAATACATAGTCAATAACAACAGTATATAGGACACATGTGTCTGATTAAACATACATATATATACACAGATACTCAGATACACACATACCTCACTCACTCCACTCACTCCTCACTCCTCACTCTCACTCACTCACTCACTCCTCACTCCTCACTCACTCACTCACTCACTCCTCCTCAAACCCACTCCTCCTCACTCCTCCTCCTCCTCCAAGCCCACTCACTCACTCACTCCTCACTCACTCAAACCCTCCCTCCTCCTCCTCCTCCTCCTCCTCCTCATTCCTCATTCCTCACTCCTCCAACACTGCATGCTCATGCGGATCCCCCCTCTCCACATACTATACATATACTCATTCATACACACATACATACATAAACACACACATACATATACATACGCCCATCTGCACACATACATACATACATACATATACTACATACATACATGTACACACATATATACATACATACATAAACACACCATACATACCTCCACATACTCTCATTCAACACACACATACATACATAAACACATACCTTACATACATACATACATACATGCACACATATATACATACATACATACATACATGCACACATATATACATACATACATGCACACATACATACATGCATATACATACATACACTTTAACCATACATACATACCATACATACATGCACACATACATACCACATACATACATACACACATACCTTACATACATACATACCTTGCACATACATACATACAGCCAAACTGATACAGGCAACGCAGCATCCTCATCCAACATCTTGTCCTCAGCAGAACTTTGCCTCTTACAGTCCTTTGGAATTATTTTCTTATAGAGTCAAATCTTTAAGTACATCTTTGATCATCTTTCAGTGGTCTTTCTCTTCTCCTCTGCTTGAGGAGGATTTCTTCCATGATAGTTTTCTTTATCCTTCGTGTATTTTTATATATCCAAAATACTTCCTTTTTTTCATTTATATTTATAGCATCAGTCAGTATTGGTGTCTATTTCCGTAGATGAATTTATTCAATTCTCTTTTTTTATTAATGATTTGGAGAAGTCATCTGTAACTTTAATCAAGTTTACATAAGTATGTCCCACTACCTTGTAAATGTCCATGATTCACATCCATACGTTATCATTACAAATATCTTTGTTTTCCTACCAGTTCCATTTCTGACTGTTTTCAGTTTTTAAGGTTTTTATAACCTGTGTTTGTTCTTTTGGTTTTTAAAAAAAAAAAGATTCCTTCATTCATTTCCATCTTTTGTTATCAATTGCACGGATATGTTTAAATCTGTTCATATTTTCTATGGTCTCTCCTTGATAACTTAATTGTTATATTTCATTGAAGGTAATGAAGTGTCGATGTCTTGGTTAAGGAACTGATGTCAAGAGCAAATTACCAACCACTGTCTTTTCAAGAGATCAAATGCCTCATACAGAGATACTCTGCTGTAGACTGGAAGACAAACAATGGAGATGATTATGAAAAAGACTCCCTCAAAGACCTAAGCAGAATAGATCAGGTTGTTATGTTAACATGCGTACCAGTGCTGCAGACCCAACAGACTTACGTAGACTGGAACAAGTCAAACAGCTTTCTGCCACTGTCAGCAGGTGGAACAGACACCGGAGGATGTCCTGCGTATTTATCCTCTCCTGTGAGCTAGGAAGTAGCATGTGGCTACATGATCAGCCTGAAAGTAAGCTTGGAACCTTGACGAACTGGCTCCCAGTCAGTGGTCAAAAGTAAATTAAGCTCATGACCAGAATCTTGAAGAAGAAACAATATATTACTGTTTAAATTCTCGGTATGCTCTTGAAATATAGTCTGGCATTGCTTTCCTTCCTGACAGTGACCATACTGCTCTATGACCGAAGCCATTGTCTTATACAGAGATCACTTAAACTACCATAGAGGTTTGGAGACAATAACCATTGAGACATATAATATAAATAACATTAACTACTCTGTATTTAAACAATGTGATATTGCACAACTTAGTTCCTACACTAAAACAATGTGATATTGCACAACTTAAGTTCACACACACCTAAAACAATATGATATTGTGCACAGCGATTCACACTAAAACAATATGATATTGCACAACTTAGTTCACACACTAAAACAATATGATATTGCACAACGTTACACCCTAAACAATATGATATTGCACAACTTAGTTCATACACTAAAACAATATGATATTGCACAACCATAGTTCATACACTAAAACAATATGATATTGCACAGCAATTACACACTAAAACAATGTGATATTGCAACTTAGTTCACACACTAAAACAATATGATATTGCACAACTTAATTCACACTGACAATATGATATTACAACAAGTTCATACACTAAAACAATGTGATATTGCACAACTTAGTTCACACACTAAAACAATATGATGTGCACAACTTAGTTCATACACTAAAACAATATGATATTGCACAACTTAGTTCATACACTAAAACAATGATATTTACTGCTTAGTTCTTTTACTAAAACAATATGATATTGCACAACAGATCCATAAATAATGTGATATGCACAACTTAAGTTCATACACTAAAACAATATGATATTGCACAGCTTAGTTCACACATAAAACAATGTGATATTGCACAACTTAGTTCACACACTAAAACAATGTGATATTGCACAGCTTGGATTCATACACTAAAACAATATGATATTGTACAACTTAGTTCACACACTAAAACAATATGATATTGCACAACTTAGTTCACACACTAAAACAATATGATATTGTACAACTTAAGATTCACACACTAAAACAATATGATATTGCACAACTTGGATTTCACACACTAAAACAATATGATATTGCACAACTAATTCACACACTAAAACAATGTGATATTGCACAACTTAGTTCACACACTAAAACAATATGATATTGTACAACTTAGTTCACACACTAAAACAATGTGATATTGCACAACTTAGTTCATACACTAAAACAATATGATATTGCACAACTTAGTTCACACACATGAAACAATGATATTGCACAACTTAGTTCACACACTAAAACAATATGATATTGCACAACTTAGTTCACACACTAAAACAATATGATATTACTGTAGTTCATACACTAAAACAATATGATATTGCACAACTTAGTTCACACACTAAAACAATATGATATTGCAACAATTCACACACTAAAACAATATGATATTGCACAACTTAGTTCATACACTAAAACAATATGATATTGCACAACAGACCATACACTAAGACAATGTGATATTGCACAACTTGGTTCACACACTAAAACAATATGATATTGCACAACTTAGTTCACACACTAAAACAATATGATATTGCACAACTGGATTTCATACTAAAACAATATGATATTACTGCTTAGTTCATACACTAAAACAATATGATGTGCACAGCTTAGTTCATACACTAAAACAATATGATATTGCAACTTGGATTCATACACTAAAACAATATGATATTGCACAACTTAGTTCATACACTAAAACAATGTGATATTGCACAGCAGTTCACACACTAAAACAATGTGATATTGCACAACTTAGTTCATACACTAAAACAATATGATATTGTACAACTTAGATTCATACACCAAAACAATATGATATTATGCAAGCGTTCACACATAAAACAATATGATATTGTACAACTGGTTCATACACTAAAACAATATGATATTGCACAACTTAGTTCACACACTAAAACAATATGATATTGCACAGCAATTCACACTAAAACAATATGATATTGCACAACTTAGTTCATACACTAAAACAATATGATATTGCAGCATAGTTCACACATAAGCAATATGATATTGTACAACAGGATTTCATACACTAAAACAATATGATATTGTACAACTTAATTCACACACTAAAACAATATGATATTGTACAGCAGTTCCTTACACTAAAACAATATGATGGTAGCCTGAAAACTAAAGTTCATACACTAAAACAATATGATATTGCACAACTTAGTTCACACACTAAAACAATATGATATTGCACAACTGATTCACACTAAAACAATATGATATTGCACAACTTAGTTTCACACACTAAAACAATGATATTGCACAACTAATTCATACACTAAAACAATGTGATATTTAACAACTTGGTTATACACTAAAACAATATGATATTGTACAACTTAGTTCACACACTAAAACAATGTGATATTGTACAACTTAGTTCATACACTAAAACAAATCATCAAGGACATATGAAAAATGATGTATATTACCAGCGAAATAGGACAGAACAATTGAAAACTTTCAGATTTCTTGCAGTCAGGAACCACATAATGAAGTACTTCATACTATGCACATACATGAAAATCATGATGTTTCTAAAACTACGCACAAATAAGTAAATCGCAATGTGTTTCGAACTATGTACAAATATTAAAATCATAATGCTGTTCGGGCAACGCCCACAAGTAATAAATCATTGTTATTAGATCTGCGAACAAATATTAAAATCATGTTGTTATTTGAATACAAAGACAAATATTAAAATCTTAATATTGTTCGGACAGCACACAAATATTAAAATTATAATGTTGTTCGGACAACACTGAATGAGCAAATCATAAATTTGTTCGGATAACGCCAAAATATGAAAATCAGAATGCTCATAAACTACACACCATTTATAAAAATCGAATGTTCTGGTTCTATGCACATTTACTACGTCTCCAAAATGAAGATTTTTAAAACTACCACACAAATACTAGCCTTTGAATGGCGAGTGTTTTCTTTCAACATCTTCAAGATTTCGTTTGAGCACACAAAAGAAGTAGAATATGTTCATCTAATTAATACAAAAATCCCCACCTGAAGCTTGTTTTGCGGCAATCAATTAATAGAAGACTTTAAGACTTTATTATCTACCTACATTCAAATATCCGAAGGTTACTCAATAAAGTGGTTGAAGTCGTTTACCAGTCGTACTATAGGTTGTAGGTTCGTATCAATGGCAAAGTGGTTAAGTCGTTTACCAGTCGTACTATAGGTTGTAGGTTCGTATCAATGGCAAAGTGGTTAAGTTGTTTGCCAGTCGTGCGTTGTAGGTTCGTATCAATGGCAAAGTGGTTAAGTTGTTTACCAGTCGTACTATAGGTTGTAGGTTCGTATCAATGGCAAAGTGGTTAAGTTGTTTGCCAGTCGTACTATAGGTTGTAGGTTCGTATCAATGGCAAAGTGGTTAAGTTGTTTACCAGTCGTACTATAGGTTGTAGGTTCGTATCAATGGCAAAGTGGTTAAGTTGTTTGCCAGTCATGCTGTAGTTGTAGGTTCAATTCAGACGAAACACATGAGCAATTTCTTCATGACATCCATTGAATTGTTGCTAGAGATATGGAGTTCTTGTTTTGTGCAACACTCTCGGCATTTCTGCTGACAAGGACAGACTATTTGAAACTCGATGCAATAAAGTCAATACTTTGCCTTTAGACCCTTTTATTACTTCTAACCATGATACAAGTATGCAATGTTGCCTCTATTGGTGTATCTCTGTAGTTCTTTAATTACTTCTAACCATATAATACGAAGTATGCAATGATATCATCTGTTGTTGATGAATCTATGTGCTTCTTTTATTCTTGGTAACATTTGATAGTTTCAGTCATAAACGAGTCAAGATTCTGTATTTACTTCAGCAGACGAAACAATTTTCCTTGGTAGAAGAATATCAGGTTTTATACTGGTCAGAAAGAGCGGTTGAGAGTTGCAGTTAAATATGAACATACTTTTGCAATTGCTTCTCTGAAGAAACGAAAAATAACAGTTGAACTTGTCTTTTGTAACAACTTTAAGTGATGTCACAGTCCTGTTCTAGCGCGGAAGTCAATGTCGTGGAACACACAATATCCGGAACTGACAGGAGGGATGTTTATTTTGCATCTTTTACGACAGAACCTTTCCTGTCAGTCTCTGAAATTCTTTGAAGTTCCGTGACGTGAAGACATGTAGTGATGTTACTGCGATAGATAAAACAGGCTTTAACAATGGTCAACAAGATCTGGAGGAAAAAACAATTGACTATTATTATTTGTTGATATGTTGAAGTGGTGACAGTTGGGAAGGCAAACGCAGTGACATGCCAACTATCACCACTATACTATCAAGCATTAACATGGCGTCAAACGACACTGATGAGACTGCATGTTATCCAACCTCTGCTATCAGTGCCAAACATGCCCTTGACTAAGACACGGAAAAAGTTACAACATGTGAAATGAGATGTATACGAGCTGTCAACGTTACAAGGAGATAAGTGAAAACGAGAATATCAGAAGCATCGTTGGTACTTACCATGCTACAGTACATCGAGAAGCAAAGACTCAAGTGGTTCAGGGCCCTCTGATGAGAATTGAACCACATTTACTACCAACCGTGCCTACAATAATCGACACACAGGGGCAGAGGGACGAGGGCAGGCCAAGAACACGATGGATAGATAACATCTTAGAGTCTCAGCGAAAGCATGGACTGAACGTCAAGCTGCAACACACCCGACTCAAGATGAAAACTAACTCTCCCACGGCGCTTCACGGCAAATGTAGTTAAGATAAGATAAGATATGTTGAAATCAAAGATGGCTCGTGCTAAGCTGGAGGCATCAAGGTTAATAAAACACATACCAGGATAGTGTTTCCTTAACCCAAGGTGTTCCTGAAACAAGACTCGCCTCAATAACGAAGTAAGGATCTGTATGATATACGTGGTTATACGATTCACTAGAAAACTTCTTCTTTCTTCTTTGCGTTCGTTCTTTACCGCAATTTTAATCCTTCTTTGTGATGACCGTGAACGTGTATACGTTGACATTAGGTTTGTAGGCCCTAAACGGATAAAACTTCTACATGTTTAGGACACATGCATCCGATTTCAGTCAAACCTCCTTTCATGCCCGTTACGACATGCGTGGCAGATAACAGTGGTTCTATTCTTTCCACCCCAAATTTGGGCCCGTAACCACTCGGCGTACTAGAAAACTGAATCTTCTGGTGAGAGAT
>JADZMA010002775.1:0-11060 GCA_020796225.1 Arion vulgaris
GATCTTGATTAATTAATCATATTTGAATAGTTGGTTTGTCGTTTTCTTTGGGCTGTTGAGATGGTGTCTTGTTTTTTTAATACATCAAACTTGTTTGGAAGCTGTTCTGTGTGCTATCATATTACGATGTTATTGCGTATAGACTGAAATATTGTCTGTATATTATAGAATTGAGGCTTCTGTAGATGGATAAAAGGCTCAACTATGTGGATAGAAATATGGGTACCTTGTGTATGTTAATAGATATATCAGATGGATAGCGGTATGAGGCTTAATATGTGATATAAGCGGGTGTATAAAGATGAGATGTGTATTTATGTGGGTGGTAGAATATGAGCCTTGTTTATGTGGATATAGAGATGAGAATTGGATATGTGGATAAGATCTGATTTGCAAAACTAATTTAATGTTTGTGTGAATATAAGGTCATATGATGAAGATTTGCTCATATTTATGTGATGATAACATACATTGGAATTCCTCGTTTCTGATGACACTTTATCTTTTAGTACCGCCTGCAAATATAGGAGAGGATAGAAAGGTGGAAGATATGGACACATGTTGAGTGGTTACCAATTATATAAGGACTATCATCATAGCACTCCAAACTTGTCTATAGGTGCTCCGATCTATGCCTCAGCAAATCCAGCAACTCAGCAGTCCTGTTTGATCTTGATTAATTTATCCTTAATGCATAGTTGTATGTTTTTCTCGTTAGGCTGTTGAAATGGTGTTTTGTCTTAACACATCACACATGTTCTGTAACTGCTGAGTGCTATGTAAAAATGTCATTACATTTAACTGGAAATATTGTCTGATACTACAGAACTGGGGACTTCAGTTTGGGATATAGATCACGGGTCAAATATGGGGATTGAAATATCAGTCTTATCTGAATGTTTATAGACATAGGATGAATATGTGGATAGATAAAAAGTTTGTGTAGTGGATAGCAAACTGTATAAAATCTGTTTTTCCAAACCTTATTTTGTATGTGAATAAGGTCATATGATGAAGACTTGCTCATATTTATGTGATGATAACAACATTGGTTCCTGTTTCTGATGACCATTTTGTATAGTTCTGCCAAATATAAAGAAGGAGAGACAATAAAGGATATAGGGAAGATAAGAAATATGTACAGATGTTGAAGTTGTGTTTTGTATAACTTCTTCAATGATCCAGCAACACTTTAGCTCTTGTCATATAAGAGAGAATATGAGACTTGTGAGGTGTGGATAAATTCAAAATGAATATGCAGATAGAAATATAGGCGTATGTATTTTGGGATATAGATTGGGCGTGTGTATTTGGATTTGCACACTTACTTAATCCCGTCATGCCTAGTGACCATGGGGCTTCAGAAAGGACTTTCCATGCTCCCCTGCCCCGTGCAACCTTCAGCGCAGAGCCCACGTCAGAATCGGTGTCCAGTTCCTCTTCCATCATGCGCCTCCATGTTGTCCGTGGTCTGCCTTTCTTTCTCTTTCCCTCTGGTGTCAAAGTGAGGGCTATCCTTGCAGGCATTTCTTGTCTCATTCTCATAACATGTCGGAGCCATTTCCATCTTCTCTTTTTGAGTATGTCATTCATTTCCTCTTGTCTTGTGTCTTGGAGTAGTTGGTTATTGGATATTTTTACTGGGCAAAAGATTCCCAAAATTCTTGAAGACAAAGTGGTGGAAAACTGACAGCCTGCTAGTATCTCCTTTGGGCATCCTCCAAACCTCCGATCCGTGAGCAAAACTGGCAAAAAAATGCTTTTATAGAGTTTAAGCTTTGTGGTCCTAATTGAATTTTGGACTTCCATACTGGTTGTATTTGGAATAGGATAAATTGGATGTTAAGTTAGATCTGATTTACAAAACTAATAGTGTTTGTGAATAAGGTCATATATGAAGACTTGCTCATATTATGTGATGATAACGTACATTGAATTCCTCGTTTCTGATGACCATTTATACCGCCTGCAAACATGGGAAGTGGAATTGGAGCTATGTCCAAATGTTGATGTAGTTATCAATGTAAGAACTATCATCATAGCTCTCCCGACATGTCCATACGGTGATCTGTTCACCCCAAGTCCAACTGCTCAATCGATACAATCTTGGTTTAATAAATCATATTTTTTATTTGGTATGTTTGTTCTCTTTGGTTGAGATGGTGTTTTGTCTTACACATCAGACATGTTCTGAAACTGTGCTATCATATTTTATTTTTTTAATTCGAATATGTGGGAAAATTGTCTGTATGGTACAGAATTATGCCTCGTATGTGGATGACATATGAGGGATGTGTTAGAATACAAGATAAACATATGTGGATAAAGATATGAGAATTGCATTTGTGGGTAGAGATCCCCGTTTTCAAAACTAATTTAGTATGTGAATATAAGGTCTATGATGAAGACTTGCTCATATTTATGTGATGATAACATACATTGGAATTCCTCGTTTCTGATGACCACTTTTCTTTTAGTTCTGCCTGAAAATATAAACAAGGGAGGAGGGGCAATGGAAGATTAGAGATATGTACATATGTTGAGGTTGTGTTTTATATAACTTCCTCAATGATCCATTGCCACATGAGCTCTTGCCCTTCGATCCAATGCTATCTGCATGTGTTTGTAAGTTGTTCTTGTGTTCTGTATAACGTGTTCCATTTATCTGGCCTTGGATGAAGGAGGATCTTCCTGACATCATCTAGTGCTTGGCACCTAAAGATGTGCGGTGAGCGGTTTCCGATGATGTGCACACTGAGATATAGAACTGAGACTGAGTACATTGATGGATCTCAAATATGTGATAGAATGTGACCCTGGTGTATGTGAATAGAAATATGAGATGAGACTTGTGGATTGAATTGTGAGATGAATATGCGTATAGAAATATGAGGCGTATGTATGTGGATATAGATTGAGGCGTGTGTATGTGGATATAGAGATGAGAATTGGATGAATTGAGTTAGATCTGATATGCAATACTAATTTAGTGTTTGTGTGAATATAAGGTCATATGATGAAGACTTGCTCATATTTATGTGATGATAACAACATTGAATTCTCGTTTCTGATGACCTTATCTTTAGTTTGCCTGCAAATATAGGGGAGGGAATTGAAGATGGTGCCTTATCTTAACACAGTGTGAGTAGTTATCTGCATACTACAGAGATGAGGTTCTCATAAGTCAATGAGAAATATGAGGCTTGTGTGTGTGTGGATAGAGATGTGATGTGTGAATTGAGATATATGAGGCCTGAGCATAGATTGAGATATGAGGCTCAAGTATGTGTATAGAGATAATGAGGATAGAGGTAAGACTAGTGCATGTAGATAGATAGACGAGTTTTCTGTTAGAGATATTAGTCTTGAATGTGTGCATAGAGATCTGATTTGCAAAACGAATTTAGTGTTTGTGTGAATATAAGGTCATATGATGAAGACTGGCTCATATTTATGTGATGATACATACATTGATTCTCGTTTCTGATGACTTCATTTAGCTTGTTTTGACTGCAAACTTCAAGAAGTGGTGCTGGAGATGTGTCTTGTTTTAACATCATATATGTGATGAATTTGTACTGATTGCTGTCATTACTTATTGACTGAAATACTGTCTATATACTACAGAACTGAGACTAGAATACATGGACTATGGACTCAAATTTATGTAAAGAAATGTGACGCTTCTGTATGTGGATAGAGATATGAAGCTTGTGTATTTAAATAGAAATATGACGCTTGTGTAAGTGGATAGAGATATGAGGCTTGTGTAGTGTTTGAGATCATGTGTAGTATGAATATTAGTAGTGAATTGAGATCTGTTTTGCAAAAAGAATTTAGTGTTTGTGAAAATGTCATATGATGAAGACTTGCTCATATTTATGTGATGATAACACACATTGGAATTCCTCGTTTCTGATGACCTATTAACTTTTAGTACTGCCCCTACAAACATTGGGGGGTTTGGATAGAAATGTTGAGCAGACTATGTTCAAATGTTGATGTGGTTATCAGTTATATAGGTTATCATCATAGCTCTCCATGCATGTCATAGGTCCTCCTATCCTCGCCTCAACAAGTCCAGCTGCTCAATATCCAGCACAATCTTGGTTAATAAATCTTATTTTGAATTTATGTTTTGCGTCAGGGTTTGGGAAAACCCCCCTGGGTGCTCTGTCCTCCTTCTGAGTCATCCTAAAGCCCACTTTTCATCCCCGAGAAGTTGTTTTATCTTCTTTTCCTGAAAAAACCCACGATTAAAAAAATTTTGTACTTTTGTTCTTTTTGCTTTGGGTGGTTTTTTGTCTTAAAACCCAGACCTGTTCTAAACTGCTAGTATCATATTGTGATGCCAGTCGTTTAAAATTCTTATGGTACAGAGATGAAGTTCTATGGGGATGAATTAAGAGACTTTTGGGGATAGAATTCTGATTTGAAAAAAATAATTTGGTTTTATGAATATAAGGTCATATATAAAGATTTGCTCATATTTTGTGATGATAACTCTTGGAATTCCTCGTTTCTAAACCATTTTCTTTTTTTCTTCTGCAAATATAATGGGGTGAAATTTGAGGTAATAAAAAGATTAATTTTTTTTCCAAACCTTGAGCTTTGGCGTCCCAAAACCGAAAATCTGAAAAACCTGGGCTTTCTGAGCTGTGGGGGGCCCACTCCGTGGGCTTTCCCCCCTCCAACACCTTTTCAGTTATAGAAACCCTGTTGATATGGTGTGTTGTTTAAACACATCAGATATTTTGTCTTTGCTATCATTTTTGATTTTTACTTATTAACTATGGAAATTTGTCTGTATACCGAATGGACTTCAGTTCTGGATAGAGGATCAAATATGTGAATATATGAGTCTTGTTTTATGTTGATTAGTTTATATCTTTTAAAAAGGATAGTATGTGGGCCCTTTGACAACAAGCGAAAGAAAACTAGCCCAAAAGAATGAATTTCCACAAGTTGGTGTAACAGAAGAACCGGTTGAGAAATGAAACATCAGGAAAATGGGTAAAACGGGACCCAACTTTCGAAACAACAAAAATTTAAAAGGTTCGGTCGGGGGGGTTTCCATCCCCTCACCCCCCAATCAATGCTCTCCCCATCAATGGGGACAAAGCAAAAGGCGAAGAAAAAGGACCTCAAAATAACAGGCGGAAAGACTATCTGAAGGGATACGGGCCCCTTTGAAATCTCTTTGACCTGGCGCTTTGAGGCATACAGGGTTCGAGGAAAAAAAAATGAGTATGTAGTTAGATGTTTGGTATTGGGAAATTGAGATAATGGGGCTTTTCATTGCTTTAAAAGGGGGCTTGTTTTGGAATTGAGATTGAGCTTTTCTTGCTTTGAATTGAGCTTTATTTTGGTGAATATGAGCCCTTTTATGTTTGGGGAAAGAGACTTTGTTTTGAAGAGATATGAGGCTTGTTAAAAATTTTTTCTGGGCAGGAAATTTATCACATCCACAAAATAATATGTTTGTCTCAGAACCCCCTACATAGGATGGGTCTCGGGGGCAATGCTACCTGCAGCTTGGAGCACATTTCAAATGCCTCAGTTTAAGCAGTGTGAGAATGGGAAATTTACAAACATAAACAACTCTACAAAGCAAACTATGAGGGGGCGATGAAGACCCCAAATGCACTCTCCTGTTTCTGACACATACGAAGTAGTCACATAGAAGTTTTATGCATGAAGAAGAAATGTTGTTAAGACATAGAAAAAAAGAGTAAGTAGGAACCCTTTCATACCTCGTGGTATATAGGTGAATACAGTGTTAGGCCTGTATTTTTCATTGACCGTCGGCACAATGGCCAGCCGCCTTTACTTTCCCAGAGCATGTCTGGTACCCAGTTGAGGCTGGGTCGACCAGAAACCGTTGCGGTCAGGAAAAATTCCACGCGTACTGCGGGAGTTGAACCCAGACCACCAGCCTTGATAAGCGAGTTCACTAACAACTCAGCTACTGCGGCTCTCTGTTAGGACATACATGTAGAAGTTTAAGATACATTTTATTTCAAACCTATAGAAGTAACAAGATAAATTTGTCTCCATCTTCAGCTGAAAGTCATACCTGCACCTGATAGTGGTATCAAGGAAAGCCAAGCTACTTTCCGTGTGGTTATGTTGACAAAATGTCAGCAGGAGTTTGAAGCAGACAAGACTTCTATCTTTGAGGATCCTGAAGAAGCGGAAAAAATGAGAGTGAAATGCCAGCTGGTGTAAGTTTGCTGTGCTGTATACATCTGTTTAGTTTATTTTGTGCATTTCAGATTGTCCTGAGATGTCGCTGAATATATCATTTCTAGTGTCTTTTAAGCATGACAATAGATTGGCAAAAACAATATATATGGTACAGGCAAATTGAGATATTTTGGACATATAAAAAGACATAAAGGGCTGGAGAAGACCATCATGGAAGAGCATGGCAAAGAGAGAAGAGTAAGACCACGGAGAAGATGGATTCAGGATGTAACTGATGGTTTGAACATGACGGCTGCAGAGGCAGGACATCTGGCCTATGAGAGAGAAATTCCGAAGGACTGTTGGGGTGGCAAAGTTCTGCCCAGGACAAGCTATTTGATGATGACAGGCACCCTCCAGATTAGCCTACCTTATCGTGGTTGGAGGGTTTGCGTGCCTTGGTGATCCTTCAGGCTATGTCGGCGGGAGTCTAACTCCTGGGGCCCTAACAAGCCGAACAGACTGAAGGTGAAAGGCCAGACCAAAAGGCGGGGAGCAGGATGGGGCCTCATAGGTGACAGCACAGAACCCACGCGAGTGGAAAATGCTCTGGCTGCAACCAACCCATCTCCCAACTATGGGTTAAATAGCAGCCCTCCTCTCTCTTGAGGAGGGCATCTTTTTCTTGTCTTATCTCCTACTTTTAAAATTTTTTCTATCCTTGAGTTAGACCACAGTCTTTTTAGCAGTAAGAGTGCTGAAGTGGAGGCAACCAGCCAAGAAAGGGGCACTATAGCAATCAGGTTGCCACGCATATGAATATGTCTATGTATTTAAAAAGATATGGTGCTCGCCCTGTGACGGACACTCAGGCAGGTGCAGTGCCGGGCCCTCTACCTGAGCCCAGCCCAGCTACTGGATGTCCTCATTTGCCCTGTGGAGCCAGGAAGCATGAGAATAGAGCACTGGCAATTTCTTAAAATAATGCACTGGAATGCTGAGGGTGTGAATAGCAAAAAAGATGGCTTCAGCAAAAGTAGAACTGAAAACTTCCTAAATGAAGAACAAGTACATGTATGCTGTTTGCAAGAGACCAGCCTGAATGAAGATGTAGCCTTCAAAGTCAGAGGCTTCCAGTGCTACCGATCAGACCGAAAAATAGAAGAAAGGGTGGAGTACTGACACTTGTGAGAAACAACATCACCACATGTCAGTTTGAGGAGTACATGGAGGGTGCAGAATATCAGATGCTGCATCTTAGGAACTGAAGAGTGCTTGACTATCCTGGGAGACCATAAAGAAAGTCGAGACCGAGAAAAATGGCGAACAACTATTGAGACCCTATGCTCAGTTGAGAGCGATGAGGAATAAACTACTAAAACTTTCAAACAGGTATTCAGGTGACGATTTGAATTCTACGTCCATGTCCTGACTACAGGAACTTGGTAGTGGTGTTGCTAGATTTGAACACCATACTAGGAGTGAACAATGTTTGCTTAACCAACACAAGACTCAAACTGTCAGATAATGCATGCTGACTGATATACTGAAGATGAGATCAGAACACTTATTCGCTTGATCAATGATTTTCACCTGTGTGTTGTCGGGCTTGCTAGGGGAGAAAAGAATAGTAACACGCCTACCTACTAGGCATGTGGAAGGCACTGAGGTAGGAAGCTACCTAGTAAAAAAAAAGCGTAGCAGAAATCAGATATGCTGGCCTATTTGTAGGCGCATAACTGGCACAACATACAAGTGTTCTTAGGCTCGGATCACATACAAATCACACAGTGGTTTACAAGTGGTCTACGTATACCAAACACTGCATACTCAACAAAAACCTATATAGACTAGGAATAAGTGAAAACAGCTGTCTGCTAGTGTGAACAAGCAGAACAGACACCGAGCGTGTCCTGCAAGACTGTCTTCTCCTGTGTGAGGTAATAAGCAACATGTATCCACACCCAGTCTACCTAAAAACTAAGGGGAAAATTTTCATACCTTGGGGGATATAGGGCAATACAGTGTTAGGCCTGTATTTTTCATTGACCGTCGCACGCGAATGATGATGTGGTCAGCATCCCCGCCGGCCGCCTTTACTTCCCAGAGCATGTCTGGTACCCAGTTGAGGCTGGTCGACCTGAGATCCGTCGCGGTCCCGGGAAAAATTACCTAAAACTAAGCTTTGGGAAACCTGATAGACTAAAGCTGACTGCCCAGTTTGTGGTCAAAGTAAATAAGCGCGTGACCAGAGATCACTGAGATGGAAACCTGACAGACCTGAAGCTGACTGCCCAGTTTTGTTGTCCACAGTAAACTAAGCGCATGACCAGAGATCACTGAGATGGAAACCTGACAGACCTGAAGCTGACTGCCCAGTTTGTGCTCCACAGTAAACTAAGCGCATGGCCAGAGATCACTGAAGATGGAAACCTGACAGACCTGAAGCTGACTGCCCAGTTTGTGCTCCACAGTAAACTAAGCGCATGACCAGAGATCGTCGAAGAAGAAACCTGACAGACCAGAAGCTGCTGCCCAGTTTGTAGTCCAGTAAACTAAGTGCATGACCATAAAGAAGAGGATCACTACAGATCACAAAGAGAGGTTTAACAAGTGGTCGATATGGGCGTTGAAGAAGATCTAATGATTAACCTTTAATCTAGATCTGTTTGGATTGTTTTCTACTTTGAAATGTGATTTTTTTTCACCTCGGATAATGTTGATACAGTGTAGACATTTGTGACGAACTCTAGAAGTTTTAACAGTTCACTATATTAACATTTTCTTTCCAAACCAACAGCCAGAGAAAAGTGGACAAATAGACACCATTCTGTACCACATGAAGATGAAACGTTTAAAGTTCTATGGTAACATCAGGTATGTTTTCTTACACCATCTGAATCAACTTTTATTATCTATCTACATATTATACTTTTTTTTTAATCACCAAGGTTACACCCTAGTAAATGTATTTAGTTGTCGGATCATTATCACTGCACGTCGAACCAATTATTCCATAAGTGCTCCGATCTCCACCTCACTATGTCTCAGTTTAGTTTAGTCATCAGATCATCATCACTGCACATCAAATCAATTAGTCCATACATGCTCTGATCTCCCCCTCAGTTTAGTCCTCGGATCATCATCATTGCACGTCGAACCAATTAGTGCATAAGTGCTCGGGTCTCCCACTCAGCATGTCTCACGTGTTCGACTAACAACCCC
Organism: Arion vulgaris; assembly: GCA_020796225.1. Classification (NCBI taxonomy): domain Eukaryota; kingdom Metazoa; phylum Mollusca; class Gastropoda; order Stylommatophora; family Arionidae; genus Arion; species Arion vulgaris. Next base: position 9,412 of record JADZMA010002775.1, read on the forward strand.
AGTTCTTTGTTGGTTTACTATTATTCTTTGGCTACAAGCATAGTGTTATTGTCTAGCTACACCACACTGGACACTATAGTTTAGCCCCATATATTTGGGGAGGAAGTCTCTTAGCAGTAAAAGAACTGGAGAAAGGATGTCCTCCTCAAGGGAAAAGAGGACTGCTGTTTGTCCCATAACTGGTGGATGGGTTGACATGTATGCAGAGATGAATAGACCAAACCCCAAGGACAATATAAATCTAGTACAAAGAAAAGATCAAATCACTATCTTTCAGTTAAGAACAGGACATGTTGGACTGAATTACCACATACACAGAAAAAACCCCCACACACCTACCACACTGTAGAAGTGCAGTCACTCATGTGAGACAGTACAGCATATCTTGTGAATGCCTGGACTACATAAAGCTAGACAAGAACTCCTCCCATCACACCAATCTGTTCATAATACACTTTACACTAGTCTCCCACAATTACAGAACACATGCAGATTCTAAAAACTGGCATTGGCTGCCCAAGAGTGAAAACTCGCAGCCTTGGTTAGAAGAAGAAGGGAAGAAAGGACTGCTGTTTGTCCCATAACTGGTGGATGGATTGGTTGCAGTCAGATCATTTACTACTTGCCAGTGGGTTCTATGCTGTCACCTTATGAGGTCCCATCCTGCTCCTTGCCTTTTGGTCTGACCGTTCACCTTCAGTCTGTTCGGCTTGGTTAGACCTGACAGGACTCCCATTGACATAGCCTGAAGGATCCTAAAGGCACACAAACCCTCCAACCACGATAAGGTAGGCTAATGTGAAGGAAACTTTGATCTATGAAAATCGTGCATATACTAAAAGGGGGTAGCCATCAATCACAGTAACGAGTCGTTGATTTTCTAGGCACCACTTATACGTTCAGTAGTTTGCCATTGCTTTCTGAACGGTGATGTCTATTTTACCTTTAGTAAAAAATCCCATGGGAACAATTTCTTCCAAATTTGCCCACCATGGGTTTGAACCAGGTATGCTAGGGTTCATGATCGAGCTCACTACGCTTCAGTTTCAGATGCTCACTTTTTGTCTATACACAAAAAATTTCAAGATACACTGTGTATCAGTAAAACTGAAATGACAAGACCCTTGTTTCCAACTTTCCATTGACAGGTTTATAGGAGAACTGTTTAAACTAAATATGTTGACTGAGAACATTATGCATGACTGCATCTATCGACTACTCAAAGCTAAAGATGATGATTCTCTGGTTTCTTTATGCAATTTAATTTCAACTGTTGGACAGGCTCTGGACACAGAGAAATCTAAGGTCAGTTCCAATTTTAATATCATTTTAAAAAAAAAATTTCAAATGTTGATCTTTATTTATTTCTTCTAAATTTATTTATTTATTTATTTCTAAAAAATAGTACCACTGCGACCTACAATGCGTGTCGTAAGAGGTGACTGATATAGAACTTAGGGAAAATTTTCCTAGTAAATAAAATGCATTGCAGACATCGGATGTGCTGGCCTACCTGTAGGCATAACTGCACAGCGATACAATTGATCTTAGGCTCAGATCACATACAAATCACACAGTTGTTAACAGGTGGTCAATATGGAGCGTTAGAAGAATTTTCTTCTGTTTTTTTTTTGATCTATTAGAAAAAA
>JADZMA010002776.1:0-11060 GCA_020796225.1 Arion vulgaris
GAAATTAAATCTAGTTAAAGAGATAGTTCCCCCACTCACTAAACAATATGTCACACTAAAAAATTGTAATTACATCTCAGTTAAAGAGATAGTTCCCCGGGCCCCCCCCTAAAAATATGCCACTAAACAAGTATAATCCATCTCAGTTAAGGACTATACAATTCTGAATTTTGTTCTAAAATAAGGGACAACCTGACTCTTAGTACACACTATCTATTCTCTAATCTATCTATTCTCTAATCTATCTATTCTCTAATCCTGTTTGCTTTTCAACGTCAGGTCGAAAAAGGAGACACCATGGAGCGAGCCTCTCTATGTTGTCTTTCTTTCTCTTCTCTAATCCTGATTTGTCTCACAGCTTCAGGGTAAGAAGAGTTTTCTAGCACAGGCTTTTGTGTGTGCTTCATAAATAGTGTCTTTCGTTGCCTCTGTTATCTCTGAGGACCTCCTTTTGCTGTGTATCCACTATATCGGAACAACATTGCTCTCTGTGGTATACTGCCTGTTGATAATCTGCTTATGTGGCTGAACCACTTAATTTGTTGTTTCTTGATGAAGTTCAGTACTGATGGTGTACCCACTTTTTCCCTGATGTCTTCATTTCTAAACCGGTCTCTTCTTATTACTCCCAGCATTCTGCGTAGATACTTCATCTCTGTTGTGACTAGTTTCTTCTATCATTTAATGTCAGTGTCCAGGTTTGGCACTGATAGCATAATGTCGGGAGAAAGATTGTGTTGAACAATGCTCTTTTTGTGTTCATGGTGACATGTTTGCATTTCAAAATTGGAGTCATTTGTTCTAGTGTTTGATTTGCTTTGTTGCATCTATGTTGGATTTCGTTAGTTATTATTCCGTTGGCTGTAAAGATGCTCCCTAGGTTTGTCAAGTCTTTGACTTGTTTTAATGGGCTTTTGTCGATGGAGATATTGGTAGCGTTTTCCTGTCTAGCGAATGTCATTACTTCAGTTTTGTCGATGTTTATTCTCATATTGTATTCGTTGCATGCTACACTACACTACACTCGTATATGGTGAAGCAGTGTTGCAACCTAACTCGTAGTAGCACACTACACTCGTATATGGTGAAGCAATGTAGCACACTACACTCGTATATGGTGAAGCAGTGTAGCACACTACACTCATATATGGTGAAACAGCATAGCACACTACACTCGATATGTCTGAAGCAATGTGCAACAACTCGTAGTGCACACTACACTTGTATATGGTGAAGCAATGTTGCAAGCAACTCGTAGTAGCACACTACACTTGTATATGGTGAAGCAATGTTGCAACTTAACTCGTAGTAGCACAGTACACTTGTCAATGGTGAAGCAATGTAGCACACTACACTGGTATATTGTGAAGCAATGTAGCACACTAATGGTATATGGTGAAGCAATGTAGCACACTACACTGGTATGGTGAGCAATGTAGCACACTCACTGGTATATGGTGAAGCAATGTAGCACACTACACTGGTATATGGTGAAGCAATGTAGCACACTACACTGTTATATGGTGAAGCAGTCAATGAAATGTTATTTCAAAAGTCATGTGTTATATAGATATCTATATATGGATATTTAAGGGGAATAGTAAATAGAACGTCTGTGGCTTAGCGATAGTGAGCTTGATCACAACCCAAGAGTACCTGGTTCAAACTCTGCGGTGTGAAGTTTGGACACAAATTTGTTGCCATAACTTTTTACGAATGCTAAAAATAGACATGACTGCACAGAAAGCAATAGCAAACTACTGAACGTGTAAATGGTGCCTAGTAAACCAACAGCTCGTTTACTATAGTTGATGGTGACATTCTATAAATGATATGCTAGGATTTTCATTCACTTTTCAGTGTGTGTGTATATATATATATATATACATACACTGGGCACTTTGTAGGTGGTTGGGACATGTATGAAGTGTTGTAGAGTACCGGACGACCTCTTCTATGTGACATTGGAGATAGGTAGAAGATCCTGGAGCTGGCCTCTACTTCGGAATAAGGATGTGTTCAAGATGGAATATGCATGAGACAGGCTTTGAAGTTTCAATTTGAAATATTTGTATTGCACTCTGGACAAGTCCATAGGTGTTCCAATCTCTGTAATATTTCCAACAGCATCTAGGACAACTGTACTAGTTGGATGTATACTGATGAGCCTACTACTAATATACCTGTTGTGCTGTTCTGTTCACTCATCTTCAATCCAAACTCTTGCAATCATGGGAAACGCATCAACACAAGAGATACTTGCTTAGCAAAGTTTTCATACTGCTGAGGCTCAGAAAAACAGAGAAAATACAAAACCCACAAACCCCCCATGTCAACCTCTATTGTTTATGTCCCACATGTTTGGGAGGGTATTGTGTTCAGGGTATCCCTCCCCACCAGAGAGGGGCAAACACATTTTGATGTTGTTGTTATCCCGTCCACATGTGGTAGGGTATTGTGTTCCAGGATAGTCACCTCCCACACACAGAGGTGCAACAACACATGTCTGATGTTGTTGTTATCCTGTCCCACATGTGGTAGGGTATTGTGTTCCAGGATAGTCACTCCCCACACAACCAGAGAGGTGCAACAACACATGTCTGATGTTGTTGTTATCCTGTCCCACATGTGGTAGGGTATTGTGTTCCAGGATAGTCACCTCCCCACACACCAGAGAGGTGCAACAACACATGTCTGATGTTGTTGTTATCCTGTCCCACATGTGGTAGGGTATTGTGTTCCAGGATAGTCACCTCCCCACACACCAGAGAGGTGCAACAACACATGTCTGATGTTGTTGTTATCCTGTCCCACATGTGGTAGGGTATTGTGTTCCAGGATAGTCACCTCCCCACACACCAGAGAGGTGCAACAACACATGTCTGATGTTGTTGTTATCCTGTCCCACATGTGGTAGGGTATTGTGTTCCAGGATAGTCACCTCCCCACACACCAGAGAGGTGCAACAACACATGTCTGATGTTGTTGTTATCCTGTCCCACATGTGTAGGTATTGTGTTCCAGGATAGTCACCCCCCCACACACTAGAGAGGTGCCAACACATGTCTGATGTTGTTTTATCCTACGATGAACAGTTATTAATATTATTATTTAACAAATCAATTTATAATAAAAGAATTCAACATTGAAGATTGGTTGTCTTTTCATAATTCATAGTGTCTGTCAAACCTGAAAGCTGACATCAAACTATAGAAGAAAACTAGTTACCACAGAGATGAAGTCTCTACGCACAATGATGGGGTAGACGAAGAGACCGGTTTAGAAGCAATACCGTCCATGTATCGCCCATGCTCGCAAAGGAGCAAACAATAGTACCACTGCCTAAAGACCCGTCGTAAGTGGCTGATGTAGGACCTGGGGAAACTATCCTAGTAAAAAAAAACATCGCAGAAATCACATATGCTGGCCTACTGTAAGGTGCTTTTTATTCTTCTTAGCGTTCGTTCTTTAATTTAATCATTCTTATTTGATAATAATTCTTTTACAAGACGACTGGCGTTGCAATTTGATCAATCTTATTGTGAGATATAATTTTGATCTTTGGCATGAACGACTAACGTTGCAATTTAATCATTTTTATTGTGATATATAATTGATCTTTGACAAGACGACTAACGTTCAATTTAATCAATCTTATTGTGAGATATAATTGATCTTTGACAACCCGACTGCGTTGAACCCCTGTTAAAATTAGGTACCTACTTTGTGTATGGTACCATACAAGGTGTAAGTCAGGGTTACCGTTTTTCTCCCGTAGGAAGTGTTTTGAATCTATCTCGGTGACAGTCAGTTCCTAACACTTTCCCTTCTTTAATCCCAAGTTCTTTTTAATGATCCGTTTTGCCATATTTTTGGCTTGAATCTAGGCCAAAGAGCCTTTTTGTCTGAGAGTTTACTGACTGAGTTCGTTGTTCCTGTTGCATCATATGATAGACACTCTTTAATCAAGATCTTTTAATGCGAAGATCATAAAGCCCAAATATACTGCGAATAAAATGCTCATAAAAGAGCAATGAATCAGGAAAGGTGACATTTCCCAGTGACTAGCCTTAGAAGGGTTGAGAATGCTCCTAAACCGTGGACCTCCCCCAGTCAGCGCAAAGTAAGTAATGATCTTTGACTTGATCCAAGCCCAAATTTCATAAAGTTCAATAACTCTTAACCGTTCGTAGGTTTTAAAGGTTTTTGTTATTTTGAAGGCCTGCTCTATTACTAGAATCCATGAATTGAACATAGGCATGTTATATATGGTTAGAAAGCTAATTGAATGTACTATCAAGATATGTGATTCTAATATGTGTCATGTAATATGTGATATCAGTGACGTAATTTTAGTGATGCTAAAAATAGATTTTAAAACAAATTTCAAATAATTATAGTCACAAAGAAGGACAAAAATAAGTATGAAATATATCATGAAAACTCAATATACTCTCTTAGTACCTTCATATTTACAAATATATCAAACATGAAGTTGTTTGGACAATAAATAAGGCAGTAATTAGGAAATTTGTAACTTCTAAATATTTCCATATTTTGAAGACACCAATTAATAAATAATAAATAAATAAGAAAATGATACAGAACTGGTCTAGTAAGCAGCCCATAAGAACTAACACTTATAGTCTTGATTAGGACAGTAATCTGAGTCACTAGATACCATTTTTAAGCAAATTTTCATTTTTTACAAGAGCAAGTGAAAACTCCTCTGCAGAGATTATCCAAAATGGCGGCCGTTCGGAAATGTCGGTGTAATAAAAGCACTGAAGTCGGAGAAGGTTCACCTTACACAACCCGGGTTTGTTGGTTTCACGCAGAAATCAGTAAGATACACCATAAAGGTTCCTGACTACGATGAATTCATGCGGGCTGAGGCAGAAGAAGAAGAACAAAAAGCATGCTTTATTCAACGAGATTAGACATCTTAAAAATAAAAAATATATTTTTTAACAATTTATTATAGTAATATATTTTTACATTATGAAACATAAATTATATGCTTTTAAATGCAAAAAAACACACAAACGGCTATTTCCCGAGTCATGTAGCCATCTCATGAGATTTTCTTAGTACCGAACGTTACAGGGTTAAAAGTGTTTATCATACGAGGCGTATGGAACGACCTCCCCCAAATGCAGGAAATCCGATAGAAGTCGCATTTCACTAATTAAATCTGTCTGAAAAGGACAAGGACAACAGGTCTCCAGTAACGATCACTCTCGATCCTGCTTAGACCGATGAATCCTTTTCCCTTTTCCCTTTTCGTTCCGCCTAGCCTGATGGACCAACTTCTATCTGAATTTTACTGTTGTTTTTGGGACTCCGTTCCTCCGTACAGCTTTCAAGCTCTGTGTGTTGTGGCCCCGTACTCTTTTCGTATACCTGCTAAACGTGGACAGTCTTGCAAGACGTGTTCTGCCGTCATGTCGCCATATTGCATGGGCACAGGCTAGTTTGCCAATTTTAAATTTATGGAACATGTGGGCTCTGAAGCTTGTTGTGGCCGGTACGGAGGCGAAATATGGCAACTTGTTCACTGCGAGAGAGACCATAGTATCCGTCACTGTCTTTGTACTGCGGGTGGTCTTTTGCCCATTTGCTTCGATAGTGCGAACCGATGGTTGTTTTGACTTCCTCATAGCTGATCTCGAGATCAGTCTGGGGTATCGCCCGCCCTCTTTGGCTAGCTTGTCGGCCGCTTCGTTTCCCCTAATGTTGCAGTGTGACGGTATCCACTGAATGACAGTGCGTTTGAGTGAACTCGTTAGTTCAGCGAGGGACGTTTTGAGCTCATTCATCTCCGTTTTGCCGACGCATTTGAGTGCCGTGATGACCGATAGAGCATCGGTAAATATCACGACCTTGTTGCGTGTAGTGTGAGTGTTTCTTCTCCAAGATCATTTCGGCGCCTCTTTGATTGCCTCTGCCTCAGCTCGGTAGTTATTCGAGTATTTGCCAGTTGCAATCGCTTTCTTGACCGTGACTTTCTTTGAGATTTTAAGCACTATTCCTCCTCCGCCATCGCTTATTGCGTTATTTGCGGATCCGTCCGTGTAGACGTGCGTCCACTCTTTTTCAGGTACTCTGATTCTATGTGCTCTTCTGCGCAGTTTTTCTGTCGAGGTTTGTTTGATCCCTTTTGCTCATTATGCCTGGGATTGATTCCTTAGTTCTGGCTTTTTTGTTTTCCATGGGGGGCACTTGTCGATGCCGGGATTTCTTCTTCTTCTTCTTCGATCGTTCTAGGCCTGTTTTAATCATTCTCATTGTGATATATAAACAGCCAAACGTCCGAACGTAATGTCGTGCAACCTTCAGCACCTTTTGGGAGCCCAGTTGCTTATCCTTCGGGGGGTGTTCTTTTTCAGCCAGTTTTTTGATTTACTAGGGTGAGCTTTCCTAGGGTACGATCAGCTTTGCCTTTTTTTGGGCTTTGTGATCTACGCCGGGACAGTGAGTTACGCTGTTCATGCCCGTTCTGACTGAGAAATATTTCTCGGGGCTTGAAAGCTTATCCTCGGACGGCGTCTTACTCGTATAAGACACCGTGTAAAGTATCGGCCTTCGCCAATGTTCAGACCGGACTTCCTGTCAGGTCCGTACATTGTCGGCCTTGCTTTACAGTACATTTTTGAGTCTGATCCGGGGAAGGAACATTCTCAGCCTTTTCTAGACGCGCATTGGTACGTGGCAATTTGCAATTTACGTCGAAAGCACTGGCATGGGGCCGAGTACAAACAATGTAGGGGGTCGTTTCAGTCGGCGCTATCAGCGCTAACTGTGGGTTTCGCTCGCCGCCATCACCCACCCAGTTATTCCGGGGATGTTAGTTACGACTGCAATCGAACATTGCCCGGTTGCCCCATGACTGGCAGTCCCGTTAGGAATCACCAACCCCCAGTTTTTCCCGGGGGATGAAATTTTTTAGTCGCACAGTACCTTGCACGGTTTTCCCAGGGCGGGTAGTTTCGTTATGCATAACCCCGAAACCTTTTGCGCTCGGCAAACCTTGCCCAGTACATGTGTCTGCACCAGGCTACCCATGCTAGGTCAGCTGCAATCTTCTCTCGCACCAACACGAGGGTAGACTTTTATTCTTACGGTCCTGACTTATTTATTCTTGCCGACGGCTGGCAATGTTGCCCCTCCTCAGGGCTTGAGCTTCCCCCTTACGTGGGCATACGTTTGGTCACTGGATACCTCTCATCCATGTCTGAGACGTTTCGTTGCTGTTTTTTTGCGTTCAGGGACTTGGACAATATCTTGTTGGACATCGGTCAGGAGAATTGTGCATTTTTTTTAGTATCTTTATCGTATTTCCGTAATTGCACTGCCACTCCCAGTAGTTTTCTCTCCCCGATCCCTGCCCCTCTTAGCCAGACCAGAACCAGAGTCTGTTTCAAGGGTCACCGCGTGGAGGTTAGGGGCAGGGTCTTGATTGCGCTCCCCCTAACCCTGGCTCATGTTACCACCATGACCTCATGAGCCTTTGACCCGATTGCCGGGATTTCTCTCTTCTTTGCGTTCCCGGCCTAGCCTGATGGACCAACTTCTATCATGAATTTAACTGTTGTTTTTGGGACTCCGTTCCCCCCGTACAGCTTTTCGCGAAGCTCTGTGAAAGTTGTGGCCAGTACTCTTTTCGTATACCTGCTAAACGTGGACAGTCTTGCAAGACGTGTTCTGCCGTCATGTCTGCCATATTGCATGGGCCAGCTAGTTGTGCCAATTTTAAATTTAGGGGACATGTGGGCTCTGAGCTTGTTTGGCCGGTACGGAGGCGAAATATGGTAACTTGTTCACAGCGCGAGAGACCATAGTAACCGTCACTGTCAGTGTACTGCGGGTGGTCTTTTGACCACTTGCTTCGATAGTGCGAACCGATGGTTGTTTTGACTTCCTCATAGCTGATCTCGAGATCGGTCTGGGGTAGTCGCCCGCCCTCTTTGGCTAGCTTGTCGGCCGCTTCGTTTCCCTTAATGTTGCAGTGTGACGGTATCCACTGGATGACGGTGCGTTTGAGTGAACTCGTTAGTTCAGCGAGGGACGTTTTGAGCTCATTCATCCCCAGTTTTGCCGACGCATTTGGTGCCGTGATGACCGATAGAGCATCGGTGAATATCACGACCTTGTTGCGTGTAGTTTTCTTCTCTCCAAGATCATTTCGGCCGCCTTTTTGATTGCCTCTGCCTCAGCTCGGTAGTTATTCAAGTATTTGCCAGTTGCAATCGCTTTCTTGACCGTGACTTTCTTGGAGATTTTGGCCCCTATTCCTCCTCCGCCGTCGCTTATTGCGTTTTTGCCGATCCGTCCGTGTAGACGTGCGTCCACTCATTTTCAGGGTACTCTGACTCTATGTGCACCTCTGCCGCAGTCTTTCTGTCGAGGTTCGTTTGGTCCCTTTTACTCATTATCCCGGGGATTGATTCCTTAGTTCTGGCATTTTTGTTTTCCATGGCGGGCATTGTCGATTGCCGGGATTAGTTTAGCTGTGCATTTGGACAGTACTGGGTGGTCTGTGGTCAGTGCGTTAGAGATTCTAACGAAGTTAGATCTCTGTATTCTCCACTTTCCTGATTGAAACATTCTTTCATGCATTGGATGCGATTTGAGCCGTTTGATTTTTTCCCCAAGTACTACTACTTTCTTGTCCCTTCGGTCAGTCATTGGTTGGATGCCTGTGATGGTCTCCATCGCCTTGATGGGCGTGGACTTTATGGCTCCAGTGATAATGCGTAGGGCCAGGTTTTGACTGCTGCTCACTTTTGCGAATTGCTTGTTCGATGCATTGCTCACGCTGCCATACCGTACTCTAGGACCGGTCGCACTCTACCAGAGTAAAGTGTCTTGAGAATTCTGCTGTTTGCTCCCATGTGGAACCTGCGAGTTTACGCATCATTGTTAGCCTGTGCTCCGCTTTTGCCGTAGCATTCTCGATCTGGGTGCACCAGTCAGCTTTCTGTCGAGTGTGACTCCTGGTACGTTGGGTTTTTATTTTCTGGCAGGTTCTGCCCATTGACTTTAAGCGTTATCTTGTAATCCTTGTTATTCTGGGAGAACACAGTGTAAGTGGTCTTTGAAGGATTTATTTTCATATTCCACTTTGCTGACCACACTTCAAGGTTATTTAATGTAGCTTGCAGTCGATTTTCTGCTGTGGGCATTGACTCTTCTCGCCCATATTGCCCAAGTCGTCGGCATACTGGCGGAGTGAACTCGTTCTGGGAGGCATGTTGCAATGTCTTGCGAAGACTAGAAAAGAAAAGTCGGTAGACCCCACTCCTTGGGGACTCCTTGCTCCAGTGTGGCTTTCTTACTTTTGTACCCCTGAACCTGAACCCTTGCTGTTCTGTTCTCTAGGTATCTATCGAGCCAATTGTACATTCTTCCCTTTACGCCTAGGGTGAGCAGTTTTAGCCTTAGTCCTTCTTTCCAGACTGTGTCAAAAGCCTTCTCCATATCTACCAAGACCGCCAGTGTCTGTTCTTTTTTTGGGAAAACCCTCCTCGATTCCCTGGACAATGTAGGTTTTGATCCTCTGTGGATCTGTATCTCCGAAAACCGCCTTGTTGTGCCATAAGCAGCCCTTTGCTCTCCAAGTGCCAGGATAAGCGTTTGTTCACCATGCGCTCCATAAGTTTGCCCGTGCAGCTTAGGAGGCTTATTGGTCTGTAACTCGCTGGGTCGAGTTTATTTTGCCTGGTTTTAGGATGGGCACCATGATTGCTTCTTTCCATTCTTTCGGTACTATGCCTGTTCTCCACGACATGTTGAGAACGGACAGTAGAGCGACCTTTGCTCCCGATTCCCAAGTTTTAAGCATTTCATTGGTGATCCCATCTTTTCCGGGCGACTTTCTGGGTTTCAGGTCCCTTAAAGCCTCTTCCAGCTCGTTACTGGTGAATGTGTCCTTAGGTGACTATCTGCTTTTCTCGGCTCGCCTTGGAGGGCCCGAGCTTTTCTCTTGGTGGCATCAACTTTTTCCTTTTCTATGCTTACTCTGCTGACTTCGGCATATTGTTGCATCAGGATGTTTGCTGCTTTACCGAAGCCATCTTCTTGTCTTGTTCGAGGACTATAGGTGGTCTGCTGGTGTTTCATCGCTCAGCGCTTTGGCCAGCTTCCACAGTTTATGGCCGTCCCTATCGAGGGTTTAGGGATTCGGTTGTTTGACCAACTCTGTCTCGCCGCTCGTTTTACCTCTCTTCTGTATTTTGCTGCTGCCGCCTTGTAGACAGTGTTTGTCTCCACTGACTGTGCCTGTTCTGCCTCACTCCTTGTCTTCTCAAGGTCTTTTCAAGCTTCTGAACCTCTGCTGTCCAGTATGGCTTGTAATCCTTTCGTGCGCCTCTGGGGATGGTTTCCCGTGCCGCTTTCAGGATTGTTCTGACAGTTCCCTTGCCACGATTCGCACGTTTTTCTTGTCATGCATGTTGATTCGTTCAACATTTGCATCAGTCAGTGCTTCATACTGTTTCAATTGGCCCCTTATAGTTCCACCGTGGGAACCACATTTTGGGCTCAGGTACGAAATTGAGGTCTACTTGCAATTTGACAGGTCTATGGTCACTATCCCCCAGTGGTGGGTAACCTACGGACTACTTTGGTGGATATATCGCTTGTTGCAAAGGCCAGATCAGGGGTACTCGTTGTGTGCCACGTTCTCGAGTAGAAAGTTGGTGGATCGTCTGGAGCGTTGATGAGGAACAGATTGTTCTCGATCTCCCAGTCTTCCACCTCAACTCCTCTACTGTTTGTTTCGGAGTACCCCCATCTCTCCGAGCGGCTGTTGAAATCACCGACCACAATACATGAGTTCTCACTGATATTCATTGTTTCGGTGACAGCGGTCTTGGACAGTAAAGATTGTACAGAATGATCTGTATGTCTTTGCACGTAATTTGCACACCTATGATCTCAACTGCTCCGGGGTTTCCCTTTGTTCCTTCCATCTGCTTGGTTGGAATGCCATTTCTGACTAGGTTTAGGACTCCACCTTTGTGTCCTTCTCTGTCTGTTCTGAAGGTCTGGTAACCTTT
>JADZMA010002777.1:0-11058 GCA_020796225.1 Arion vulgaris
ATTTATGGATCCTTGCATTCTAATCTTGGCAGCTCTATATATTCTGTTTGAGTCCATATGGCCAGGTCATCTGCATGGAGCGCCTTGTGAATGTTAGATGTAAATTGTTTGGGAAGATCATTGATAAAAGTGATGAAGAGTGTAGGAGATATTACGCTTCGTGGAACCCCATCTTCTAGTCTGACCAGCTTGCTTCTGTGTCCTTCAGTTGCTCTTGCACATCGTCTGTGTAGAAATCTTTGATCCATGTGACCTTTGATCTCGCTTTGTGCTAGTTTTAGCAGGAGTCCTTTTTCAGACTTTGTCAGGCTTTAGTCAGGTCGAAGAAGGTGGCAGCAGCCTGTGTGGGCAAGATAAGTGATTTGGTCATCTGTGCTTCTGTGTTTTCTGAAGCTGTCTAGTATTCTCTTTACCTCCAGAAAGGTAAGCAGCCTGTTGTTGACAAGCCTTTCCATTGTTTTCTCAAGGCAGCTGAGAAGCTATGTGACAGTATCTTGTTTTGTTTTCCGTGGATTTACCTTTTTTGCTATGGGAATTATTTCCACCTTCTTTCCTTCCTTTAATCATACTCCCTGCATCCAAGATTGGTTTATGAAGTCTACGAGGTGTTGTCTGCCAACTGTTCCTAGGTGTATTATTATTTCATTTGTCACCCCGTCTGGTCCTGGTGCCTTTTTTTCTTTAGTTTTTTAATTGCGGTGTCCTGTTCTTTGAGGAGAAAGGCTTGTTCATTATGTTCTGTTTGTCTGCCTGTTGTTTGTTTATATTTGTAAGTTCGTTTTTGGTTGCCATGATTTTAGTTTTGGGCATATGAATGTTGCTTTCCTTGGCAAAGCCATCCGCTGGAATGTTTGCAGCTATTTTGCCTGTGTAGGTTTTCCCTCCTTCTTCGATGACTGTACAGGCATGGCTGGTGGTATTTTCTTCCTTTAGACTCTTCACAAGATGCCATAATGTGATGTCTTTTTTTCCATATTTAGGGTTGATATTTTTTCCTGCCAACAGTTCCTTATGCATGTGAGTTTTTCTTTTCTGTATATGGCTTGGTGTTTATTGTGTTCTGTGACATTTGTGTCAGATGGATTTTGTTCCATTTTGTTAGACTACTATGGCTTTTCATGTAAGTGTTGCAATTTGCTGGTCCAAAAGGTTTGTAGTGTTTCTTCTTCCTCTGGGGATTGATTTTTGTGCTGCTTTTAGTATGATGTTTGTGAGGGTTGTAATCTTTTTCTTGATGTCGTTTGTTGGGTGGGTTTATGTCAGTTTTCCTTCAGTTAGGTTTCTATACAGGTTCCAGATGGCTATATTTTTCCTATTTTCTTGTGGCTTGAGTTTCCCTATAGTAATATGATTGACTTGTGGTCACTTCCTCCTAGTTGCCTCATCACCTCTCTTTCTGCACGTCTCTGGATGTCTTCTGTGCTATTGCGGATGAGTGTGCTTTGTTTTATCCATACTCTTGAGTAGAAGGTTGGCTCTGAGTCAGGTTTGTTTATGAGTATGAGTAGATTTTCTATCATCCATTTCTCTACTTCATAGATTCCCAAACCTTTTGGCCACTGCCCACTTTGACAAACAAGCTTTCTAACACCCCATTATATCAGTTTGCCAACGATGGTTGGAACGCTGCTCTACTATCTCCTCTTGTGTCCATAGTAGCATATCCCAGCTGGTGGAGTGACTGTTAAAGTCGACTAGGATTATGTGATTCTTTTCAGCTGTTTGTATGTTCTTTAGTTCTAATCTATTATTGTTGGGACAGTAGTAGTTGGTGACATGTATTGGTTCTGGAAGAACATGTATTTTGATTGTTAGGTGTTCGGCTTCACCTGTACTTCTGGAGGTTTCTGACCTTGTGATGTTGTTTTTAACTAGGTGATGATACCTCCTTGTGTCCTTCTCTATTCAGTCCGTATGTCTCATAGCCTCTGATTATAGAAATGGCAGTTTTTATTTAGATGAGTTTCCTGTATTCAGATGATTTTGATCTGTTGTTCAAGTAGGAATTTTGCAGTTCAAGTTTCTTTCTGGCAACACCTTCTGCATGATCATTGGTGTGCTGTTCTTGTTTTGACCAGTGGCAATACTCTGCTTAATCCTGGTTCTTCGATGCACAGAGCTACCGTCAGCAATTTGGGGTGGATCCCTTTCAAGGCGTGGGGTCTGGACTCTCCCACTTGACTGCAGTCCACAGGAACAGCCCCATATCTTAGTAATATTTGAACAAACTCACTAACCTATTGTGTGTTGATGTCTTTTTCTATTTATAGGTGCCCATGCCTGTCTTCGGTGGGGGAAGTTATAGTCTTTCTATCCATGTCCTGGCTCTTTCAAACACTTCTTGCCAGGCATCAGAGGTTTTTAGGAGTTTCTTTCTCCACTTTTTAAAAAAACCAGGGTGAGCTCCCTGAGTGTGATCTTGGTGGGGATCAGGACTTGTCCACTCACCGGTGGGCCCAGCATCCGCTTCACCTATTGAGGATCACAAGCTCCCCAGAGGTTTTGTCTTTCTTATCCCAGCTATAGCCTGGTATTTTACTCCTACATGCATTGGGGGCCCAGTTACAGCGTGGAGACTCGCTGACAGAGCTGTGTTAGTTTAAACTGCAAGCTTTTCTCATTATTTAGATGAGGCCTTTATCATTCCTTGCTTCTCAACTATGGATATTAATTTTTGAAAATCTACTGTTGCTTATGTCAGCCAGATTAATACTTAAGAAAAGTTTGTGAGTTTGTATGTAGAGCTTTGAGAGTTACTGCTGTGTAAACAAGTTTTTAGAAGTGTTCTGTCCATAATTTTTGCCTTCTATTTTCAGCGAGTTTTGATGTTTGGTAATTCTATTCTATCTGTAGCCTCCTTGTGTTCCCTTTTCTACAGGAGATTTCCATTGTTGCCATTCTGCTGTCTGTCTATTAATTGTTTCCACACCCAGGCCACAACCTTTCAACTCTCTTTCCACAGTTTGTATCCAAGTTTCCTTTGTACCTACAGGCCTTCTCTTCTCATCCTCTGTCTATCGCAGAGCTGTCCTATCCAATGTACGAACTGGAATACGATATACATGCACAATCCCCATCCATCTTTTTAATGATGGTCTTCAATGATGCACAGTGTGTTCATTTCCAAAGTTTTCCCTTTGCTATTGTATTTGGTTAGAAAATTTACAGGATTCTTCTTGAGCATTTATTTTGGAATGTCTCCAACTTACATATGATGTTCTGGTTCATTTTACAGCACTCACTACTGTGCAATAACTCTCTCAGGACACTGCTGCTATATATTTTAAGTCTTGTTCTGAGAATGTACTCCTTTTGACTTTTCAGATTTCGTTGAGCATGATGTAAGGTTACAATTGCTTTTTGTATTTTTATCAATAATGTCCTTTCTGAATCATCATTCTGTGTTCATATATGGGTGTGTGTATATATGAAGCTGGCTTTCGTCCACATCGTTCTTGTACCGATCATATCTTCACGCTGAGATCCATTATAGAAGAATCAATTGAATTCAAGTCACCACTAGTGATAAATTTTATAGACTTTCAGAAAGCGTTTGATAGTCTTCATCGTTCTACTCTCTGGGAGATTATTAAGACCTATGGTTCCCGGAAAAGTACATCAATATTATAAAAACCTTCTATTCTGAAGCATCCTGCTGTGTAAGAACAGATGCAGGAAACTCAGACTGGTTCACAGTCAATTCGGGTGTGAAGCAGGGCTGCGTTATGTCACCTATGCTTTTGGGATAGCTATAATTTGGATCATGCACAAATGCACCCAAGATGATCAACTAGGCATCAAATGGCTTAATAACAGCAGACTATTTGATCTTGACTTTGCCGATGACGTGGCCATATTGAATTCAACTACACAAGCAACCCACAAACTAACGAGCAATCTTTGCACACTTGCAGAACAGGTTGGTCTCCAGATCAATTCCGCCAAGACCAAAATTATGGACCTCACAAACTCGACAGACAACATCGTAATAAATGGCCAAACACTGGAGAAAGTTGAACATTTTACATATTTGGGTAGTAAAGTGTCAAACAACGGAGACATGATGAAAGAAATAAACTCTTGTATTGCTATAGCAGCTAGTGCCTTCACTAAATTAACGAATATCTGGCAATCTCAAAACTTTAGTATATGCACAAAAGTTAAATTATTTAGGTCATGTGTGATTCCTGTACTGACCTACGGTTGTGAAAGTTGGAAATCAACAAAGAAAATTGATAAGAAACTGGACAGCTTTGAGAATAAATGTCTACGAAAATTATTAAAAGTCAAATGGAGTGATTTCGTTTCTAACAACACAGTGAGAGATAGAACACACCAACAACCCATATCAAATATTATAAGGAAACGACGGTGGAAATATTTAGGTCATGTGCTTAGATCAGCGAAAGCGAGACTAAATCGACAAGTCCTTATGTGGTCACCAGTTGGGAAAAGAAAACGTGGAAGACCAAAGACCACTCTTCGAGGAACCATCCAACAAGAAAGTAAACTATTGGGATGTAAAACCATACAAGATCTGCAACTGCTAGCAAAGAACCGTATCACATGGAGATCTAAAACCTCTGCCCTATGTGCCGCCTTTGGCACGAAAGGAACAAACTAACTAACTAACTATATATATATATCAGTGGCGTGCCGCCATATGGACTAGTGGGACTAGCCTATTCCCCAAACGCGAAGACATTATAGTTATTCTAATTTGAATTAAATGTCCATTGAATTTAGTTTCATCTAATTAAAAGCATAAAATAAAAATACGGATTAAACAGCACTAATATTTCTCACAATTTGGCGCACTTTTCCAACGATATTTCCTGCTAATTGAGATACCAAAGACTCCACTTAGACATCGGTAGTACTCGTTTTTTTTTTACCAAAGGGTGTCATGATTTAATCGGCTCATTCCGTTACAGGGACTAGCGGACATTACAATAGTCTTGTGTGATTGTCTGTGTATATATATTATAAATGCTAACTCTTGGCGTTCGGTTGCTAGCAAATTTATTTGCCATTTTTATCTTCTGAGGGGTAACTCTTTCATTATTAACCATATTTAATTGTTCCAGTTAATGAAAGGGATCTGGGGAAGTGTTCAAGTGTTCGATTGTTAGTATAGTTTGACAGTGCTTCAAAGTATGAAATATAGAAAGGAATTGTTTTTAATTCTAGTCCATCACTACAGAGCGTAGACATACATGTGACGTAATAAAAGTAGGTCAGTGAGATACTGCAGGCAGTGTCCTTGGCCTGTCACGTGTTGTATTCGCAAATGATTTGATTATGCACATCATCATCTGGAGGTCTCAGTTTTGAAGAAATGCAGCCAGTAAAAACTAAAGGTAGACCAAGTACAAATATTTTGATTAGAACAAAAGTGAAAGACTATATGCCTCATTTCAAGATGGACTATTATATTGGTACAAAATGGTTAACTGAATGCAAATCAAGAAGCAGATTGTATCAATTGTTGGCAGTGTGTGCCGTTCGAAACAGATCAGGTAGTTTGGAGTAATGTTTTTTGTGATATCAATAATTTTCACAAAGTCAATATGCGACACAAAAAGATTCATTATCTGCAATAACTACATTATAAACGCAATAACTACATTATAAACTTTTGAAGAAACTATAATATATTTGCAATGCTTCTTCTTTTGTTGTCACACTGTTACCGGGTAGTTGCCCAGTGTCATGGTTTTCTGTTTTTCTATTTAGTGAACATAAAAGTTTTGATGCTTTAAAACATAACTTATTGGTGGATTCAAACCAAGAACTAATGGGGTGATTAATTGATGTGTGCTGTGCTTTGGCTAAACAAGAGTTGCCATTCACAACAAACGGCAAGATTCCTTAACCGGAAACTACACGAACAGCAAGATTCCTTAACCGGGAAACTACAATGAACAAATGCATTGCTGTGTGGTGCCGGGGGCCACAGGGAAGCAACGAATAGTACCACTGCGACCTACAAAGCAGGTCATTGGAGGCGACTGATGTAGGACCTAGGAAAGCTACGATAGTAATTAAAAAGCATCGCAGAAGTCATATGTGCTGGCTACTTGTAAGCGCATAATGGGTACAACATTCAATCCCTCTTAGGCTCAGATCACATACAAATCACACAGAAGGTTAACAAGTAGTTATTGTGGAGCATTCGAAGAAGAACACAAGTATGTATTATATGTGGAGTCTCTGTGGCTACGTGGTTAACCCCTAGCCTTGCGAGTTGAAGGTCGTGGGTCCGAATCCAGACAGCACTATTCTGTTCACAAGTGCATTTATTTTCCAGAGAACCCTAGCATTGTTGTCAGAGCTACGGAGTTCATGTTTTGTGCAATGCCCTCGGCAGGAGACATGTCATTTCTGCATAGAAGAATCGAGCCATATGGGGTAAATCTTGGTGCAATGAAGTAAATCCTTTGGCTGAAAAACCTTTACGTACTTTATAAATATATGATATAAATGTGTGTGCTACACCCATAAGATGCAACAAAGAAGAATGAACTAATTTTCTAGGATAAATCAGCTGAGATCATCATGGAACATCAAATGTTTGTAACCTGAATGTCCAAAGTGATTGTCAAAGAGCAATAGCAGCTATTCTTCAAATGTTTGCAGAAATAGCAAACAAATCTCTTACCAGTTGCCCCCTATGTGAGTCATATCACAAAACTTTCAAGGAATGATATAGACAATGTTGCTGGATTCATGTGTAAAAGACAAGTATTATGTTACTGATGACCACACTGGATTATGCCAAAGGGACTGAGAGCATCAGTTTTATGTGGGAGAAAGGGAACTCTTTTTTATACCTTTAGGTATATTGGGGAATACGGTGCTTGGCCCAAATTTTACATTGACTGTCGGTCGACACACGATGAGTGATGTGGTAAACATAACATCGGTTTTTTTTTCCATTTCCCAATTTTTAGGTGAATGTTGATTAAAATAACTCTAAGATTTATGTACGTCATCAAGAGGAAATTTCTGTAAAATAGAAACAGTTTGAGAAGTGAAAGATGTTGGAACAAAATTTGTGGACTGTGAAATTATGTGGATGGAAAGTCAAGAAAAGTTTAACCACCTTGTTAGAAGAGGCAGTGTTTTTGTTTCATGTTGCAACCATCTTGGCCAGAGATTTTGTCAAACAAAAGTAGAGCAGGGAGAAAAAGCATTGCTAAAGTATGGACGATAGCTGTAGATCTCTTGGGTACTGTCATGAGAGTTGTCATGTTAAACTCACATAAAAAGTGGAAATGTGAGAGATACACCTACATTTTTATTCTGAATTTGATTGAAATAATTAATGAAATTAAATAAGCTAGAGAGATGCACCTCAGGTATATCAGTAATATTCCTGGACATTTTCTGTCAGCCCACCTGGCCTAACTAAAGGAGGCAACTGACACCAACCAGAAGCGACCACAGGTGGTGGATAGACGATCGTGAGAAATGGAATGTCAGCTGTGATGTCAGTTTTATACTGGATTAATAAGCAGTTGCAGACCAAATGACAGTGCCTTATCACCCTGAATGGCATGGGGTAGCAGGTGCACTGATACCACAGATGAAATACCTCATCAATTATATAATGAGAGACATCATGCGAAAGAACCACTATAGAAACTTGTCACTGGGAAGAAAACCTCAGAACACAAACCAACCTGCCTTTTTACAGTTTGCTCAGAAAAAGGATATGGATGATACCCTAGACAAATACACCAAACCTGAATATGCATATCCTGGTTCGATAACTGCAGTCTCAGATGTCACAGATTCTAGAAGGGGTTTTGGAGAAAATTTTGCCCAGTGATCCTGGACTTGTCGTCCAAGATCGCTTAATAGTGAAGGCTCAGAGTCACTTAGATCATGTGATCTTGCTGAAGGGGGAGAAGCAGCAGATGATACAGAACCTGAAGGTGCAAATCCTGGTTCTATAACTGCAGTCTCAGATGTCACAGATTCTAGACTCTCTCTTTTTGCAGCATCACAATCTGATAAAACATCATTACAATAATTAGTAATAGGTATGAACTTTAAATACTACATACAGGAGAGTTTAATTACATGACACAGAAAAAAGTAAACAGAAGATGTTGACAACACTATGGATATAAAGCTTTGAAAATTTACAATCGCTTATGTCAGCCAGATCAATACTTTAAGAGAAACAGAGATAGTGTTGTGAGTTTGTATGTAGAGCTCTGAGAGTTACTGCTGTGTAAACAAGTTTTTAGAAGTGTTCTGTCCATATTTTTTTGTCTTCTATTTTCAGCAAGTTTTGAAATTTGGTAATTCTATTCTATCTGTAGCCTCCTTGTGTTTCTTTTTTGTACCGGAGATTTCCATCGCGCCATTCTGACGTCTTTCTATTAATTGTTTCCCATGTCATGCCACAATCTTTCAACTCTCTTTCCACAGTTTGTATCCAAGTTTATTTTGTACCTACATGCTTTCTCTTCCCATCCTTCGTTCATCGTTAAGCTATCCTATCCAATGCACAAACTGGAATACAATATACTTGCACAATCCCATTCCATCTTTTAATGATGGTCTTCAATGATGCATAGTTTGTTCTTTTTAAAAGTTCTTTGTCTGCTATTGTACTAAAATTTACAGGATTCTTCTTGAGCATTTATTTTGGGATGTCTCCAACTTACATACGATGTTCTGGTTCATTTTACAGCACTCACTACTATACAATAACACTTCAACTTCTCATTGGTACGGTGAGCAAATGGACTTTAGGATGGCTGCTGCAGCGGAGGACAGAGCATGCATGGGAATGCCCAATGTGCCATGCGTCGATTGCATAACATAATACAATAACACCCCAGGACATTGCTTCTATATATTTTAAGTCTTGTTTTAAGAGTTTAATCCTTTGACTTTAAAGATTTCGTTGAGCATGAGGTAAGGCTACAATGCTTTTTTGTATTTTTATCAATAATGGTTTTTTTCTAATCGCTATTCTGTGTTCATATATATGTATTTTAACGCCCATTGGTCTGGAGAGAAGGTAATGGAAGCAGTGCCGGATTAGGCCAGCGCGGCCTGTAGCAAATTTTAGCTGGGCCCTAGGTTTTGTATGATAATAAATAATAAAACACAACTTTTACAAAGAAACTTTTCTTGATTTAATGTGAGCAAATTTAGAGATAATACTAGACAAATCAATTTCTCTAAGTAAATTACATTCAATGTTCATTAAGGTGAGGTTGTTTAGACGATCTTGTCCCACCATGTTCCTTAACTCACTTTTTTGCGCTTTAATGTTGAAAAGAGCGTTCTACGCTGCAGTTAGTAATCAATAAAGACAAGTAAATTGTTACGGCTATTTCTACATTTGGGAAACACGACTCTAATATCGAGCGTAGTAGAGCCGCTGAAATCGTCATACTTAGTACTTCGCATGTCGTCTTGAAGTTTGTTGCTAATATTCTTGTCAGTCAGGCTTTTGGCCTCAATATCTGAAAATGAGGCCGATTACTTGAACGACACGTGTTTTGGTTATTAAACTGACGTCATTGCACTCGGGCAAACCCATAGGTGCTCAGTCTCCCCAACAGATATCGAAGAGTATGCATACTGATGGTTCCTGTGGCTCGCTGATTAAACACACCTCTCACTCTGCCTCTCAGGCATCCAGTTCGACTTGAACAACGGTTAATTCCAAACTGCTTAAATCGCTTGATCGATTCAACATCAATTTTAGTGTCCTCATCCAACAGAGAGTCTCGAAGAGACCGAAGAATATCCCCTTATCCATCTTCAACTCCCCAACAATCGATGCTGTTGATGCAAGCCTGTCCGCTCTCTCATTACCGTAAACACCTGCATGCCAAGGACAGTATATCCACGTAAGCCGCTGGAGGTTAAAAACTTCTATAGATGACATCCACTCATACCAAACCTGCCCTTCTGGATCTTGTGAAGCATCGACTGAGAGTCAGATACAACAACTGCCCCAGTAAATGAAGTCCCAGAAATCCAATGGAAGGCAGCAGTAACGGCCTCAACCTCCATCCTCATACTAGAAGTAGTTGTCCTGTATGCCCCACTGCGCTCTGCAACAACCCTACCATGCGCATTAGCCAAGAAACCCCAGCCGGTTTTCTCACCACGTTGAACCGACCCATCGGTATATACAACAACAACATCATCATCCCTTGCATTATCTTCTATCAGCTGTTTAACTGCGAGATCAGCATTCATGTTGCCCCAATCTCTACATTCTCTTCCAAGAGTAAAGATAACGTTGAGATAGTTCATCATGCTTCCATCTGTTGGGATCCATTCTTCCCTTTTGGTAGAGTCGAAACCAGTAGTCACCTGGCCAATCGTTCTCTCAGCCTGGGTCATCCACTTACATGCGCTTGATTGTACTCGGTACGATTCAAAGGGCATATCCGTGTTAAGATCTTGATCAGGTGACAGTAATGAAGCGCTAGAGCTTCAAGCGTTCTAGTATTCCGTTCCATAAAATGGTCAATATTCCTGTTTCCAACTTACTCATCCCAAAACTAGCCAATATCCTGATTACGACCTCTACCTTGAAATCATGTAATTTGAGATACCCAAAACTTGTTTGATAGTGGTAAACCACATAAAAGTGCCTTTATCGCATCAGCTCGGGCAGACCACCTGGTGTCCGACAGTCTCTTCAAAGTCGGAGTTTTGAACCTGTATCTTCCAGTGCTTTTGTAAGAATGCACCATCGATGAGTAGAAGCGAAAGAATGTATAGAGGCTTTCAACAAAATCGAAAAATAGATGCTTCTATACAACATTCTGCAGCACACTTAGCAACCAATTTCAGTGAATGTGCAAAGCAGGGAATGTATTCTGTATTATTTATCTCCTTAATGCATGCTTGTAAGCGTGGCATTTCCCAATCATGTTGCTGGCATTGTCATAGCTTTGACCACGACAGTTTTTGATAGCAATGACATTTTCTTTTAAAAATCAAGTAAACTTTAGGCGAGTTTTTCCCAGCAGTATGACCTTCCATATCCAAGAACTTCACATACTTTCCACT
>JADZMA010002778.1:0-11058 GCA_020796225.1 Arion vulgaris
TGGAATATGTTGGGCACACCTTGAGAGAAATGATCAAAGGATATCAAAGCAGGCATTGAAGTGGGATGCAAAGGGTTCAAGAAAGAGAGGTCGACCTAAGGAGACCCTGGGGCCCGAACTTTGCTGAGAGAGGCAGGAAATATCGGTCTCAGTTCCATGGAGGAGATTGAGCGAGTTGCCCAGGATAGAGCGGTATGGAGAAATTACTTGCAGGCCCTATGTAACGTATAACGGTACGAGAAGAATTATTATTATTATTATTTAATGCACTGTTATTATGTTGGATTTTTTTTTAAAATTATTTTTCTGTCCAGATTTGAAAACTGACAAAGAATTGAAAGTATTAATACATTATAATGACTGTATAGTTCGTGGTTATGTTGACAGTACTGTGTTTTTATTTTAGTCTATTTTGATTGTGTTAAATATTTAGTTGAATGTTTTATTAAGTCAATTGTGAACACATTTATCTACGCGATTTGTCATAATGTATTTCTACTTATTCCTGACATATTAACCTTAGCTGAAAGAACAATCAGAGATGATTTCGTCTTGTGTCGACCTGTAACAAAAACGCACTCCACAGAATGATGTGTCTGTGATTATCAATCCCGAAAGGGTCTTCTTCTTCTTCTTCTTCTTTAACCAGAGCTGCGAGTTTTCACTCTTGGGCAGCCAATGCCAGTTTGTAGAATCTGCATGTGTTCTGTAGTTGTGGAAGACTAGTGTAAAGGGTATTATGAACAGATGGGTGTGGTGGGAGGAGTTCTTGTCTAGCTTTATGTAGTCCAGGACATTCAAGCAAGATATGCTGTACTGTCTCACATGAGGGACTGCACTTTCTACAGTGTGGTAGGTGTGGGGGGTTTATTCTGTGTAGGTGGTAATTCAGTCCAACATGTCCTGTTCTTAACTGAAAGATAGTGCTTTGATCTTTTCGTTGTAGCAGATTTATATTGTCCTTGGGGTTTGGTCTATTCATCTCTGCATACATGTCCGACCAGTCGTCCCCATAGCCCATCGGTTCAGCCAATCTTCTCTGGAGTTGTTTTTCAGAATCTTTTTTATACTTTGTATGCTAACAGGTTTGTCTATTTGTGGTTTTGATGATCCCTGTTTGGCCAGATGATCTGCCTTGTCTTTTCCCTGGGATATTTGTGTGCCCAGGAATCCACTGTAGAATGACATTAATATCAAAGGAGGAAATCAGATTGTGGATGACTAATGCCAATGACTGGATCTCGCTTGACTGATTCTGCTGTTCTTCTAAAGCTTGTAGTGTGGACTGTGAGTCAGTGAATACTATCATGTCTTGGACAATATTCTCTCCAAGTTCAAACTGCTGGTGGACTAGTTCTACAGCGGTCTTTATGGCTATAATCTCTGCCTCATAGTTGGAACATATATTACCACAAGGAGCACAGTAACTATAGGTAGTTCCATCTGGATATTTCAGGTATATGCCGAAGCCAGCGTAAGTAGTGGCTGTGAAAGCTGAACCATCAGTGTAGGCATGGATAGAGGAAGTTGGATAACTGTCTATTGTCTCAGTGCGCAGGTTTTTAAGATCGGTGCAAGTGTTGCTTTGTTTATAGTTTTATCAAGGAGGTATTTCTGGATTACTGGTTGTTTTATGTTTAGCCATGGTGGTGGGCCGGGGCATCTTGTGATCGGTTCTCTGTCAGTTGGGAGATGGTAGTGTTCTTCGAGTTTTTTTCCAACTTCCAGCAATGTTTTTTGCTGGATTCTTTGATTGGTTTCCACCTGTCAATAGTTTGTCTGTTGGGATGGTTTTTTCTATTCTTTTATATCGCTCGACTGCTTCTATTAGTGCCCTTTGTCTCCTAATATCTAGTGGTTCGATGTTGGCGTCAATTTCACAAGCAGCAGTTGGGGTCGTTCTCATTCCCCACATATAAACCTGAGACCCTGATTCTGCACTCTGTCCAGGGATGTTGTGAGGGCTCACTTGCTATAGCTTGGAGAGGAAGGCAGTTGTCCATTGTAGATCTTACAGCCAAGATATAGTTGCCTAAGGGTGCTTCTTGTCGCACCCCAGGTGGTGCTAGCAAGTCTTTTAACCATGTTGAGTCTTTTAGATGCTTTTTCTTTTATGTTGTTAATGTGTTCTGTCATCCTCAGTTGTTTGTCTAACTTGACCCCCAGGTAAGTCGGGTTTTCCTCTTTTTGAAAGTGCTCCATTCATTGTGGAAGGTTCTTTGAGTTGTTTTGGGGCTAGGGGAGAATGTAGTATACACAGTTTTCTGTTCATTGACTTTAATCTTCCATAGGTTGCAATATGTTGAGATTATGGCAAGGGTTCTATTAAGTTTAGCCTGAGTTAGTACGGGGGTATTTCTCGCTTGTCCATATTACAAGGTCATCAGAAAAAAGGGCTTTCTGTGTTTTAGAAGAGATGGGAGGTCATTGATGAAGATGGGGAAAAGGGTGCAGCTAAGGGCAGAGCCCTGTGGGAGGCCTTCCTCTAGTGTTCTCTTGGAGGACATTGTTCCACTAAAGATGTTCCAATGGTCCTTTTTTGGGAGAAAAGCTTGTATCCATTGTAACATCTTTCCATGGATCCCATATTGAGCATCTTCATCAAGAGGCCCTTCCCCCAACTCTGTCATTTGTTAAATCGATGAAAACCGCGGTTGTGTGCTTTTCATTCTGGAATCCATCAATTGTATTCTGCACAAGTCTGAAGAGTTGGTCTTCTGTTCTGCAGCCCCTTCTAAACCCTGCCTGGTTATTATCAAGTGACTGGGTTTTTTCAAGCCACCAATAAAGTCGGTTATTAACCTTTCTCTCCGCTAGCTTTCCTAAACATGAGGTCAATGAGATGGGCCTGTAACATAGGGGGTCGTCTACTGGTTTTTTTTGAGGATGGGAGGATATTGGCTGTTCGCCAAGCAGCAGGTATTTTGGCCTCTCTCCAAGTTCTATTTATAGCGAACAGTAATATCAACCTAGCCTTCTTGCCCATATGGCATAACATTTCATTCTTAATCTTATCTGGGCCTGGGGTTTTTTCGGGGTTTTTAGTTTTTTCATTGCTGTTTCCATCTCCAGACTAAAATTTTGTTCAAATGCACATACATTCGCTATGGTGCTTTTTTTTACTTTTAAAGATTTTCCATAAAGCTTTATCCAGCTGTTTTCTTATGCTTCTGTTAACGCTAGCAAAGTGTTTGTTGAATATTTCAGCTTTTTTTTTTGCATCTATGATGGTTTCATTGTTTCTTTTGATGGGTCTGGGTTTTTCTTTCTTTCTAGTGCCTGTCAGTTTGTTTATCAGATCCCATGCCTTGTAGCCATCTTTATTTAGATCAAGTTTCTGACACGTGTCTTGCCACTTCATCTTCTTTGCTGCTTTAATTAGAAGGCGAACTTAGCAGTCAAGCGATTATAATTGGTTTTATTAACTCGATTAGGTTCTTTTTCAGCTTGTTTCTTTGCTTTTCTTCTATCCATCACTGCTTTTTCTAGATCTTTGTTCCAGTATGGCTTATATTTTCTGGTTTTTCCCATTTGGAATGGCCTTTTTTGCAGCTTCCAGTATTTTACAACATATGTTAGCAAAGACAGTATCGATATTTCCAGTGAGGTCAATTTTGTCCATTCCTATGTTGGTCTGGTTCTCGAAGAAGCGCCAGTCTGCTTTTCTGAAATTCCAGAACTTTCATTTCTATAGACTGAGCTTCTGAGTTGTGGTGGTAACAGAGATAAGTATGGGAGATGGTCGCTCCTATATCATCCAAGACAGTGATAGGGTTTCATCTATAATGTCAGCTGATACTATGGTAAAATCTGGTCTGCTATTCGTACCATGGGCTCTGTGTAGAAGTGTTGGTGTGGGTTTTTGAGCTCTGCATTACCTGAGGTTGGATGAGTTACACAGGTCTTCAATGTCTCTCCCTCTTTTGTTGTAATCTTTGTAACCTAGGGCTGGGGTGTGTGCATTAAAGTCTCCTGCAATAATTGTTCTGGTGTACATGGGTTCCTTGAACGGCTGGTCAGAGGTGCAGGTTGGTGGACAATAGATGTTATGTACAGTACATCTCACTCCATCAAACCACACTTGGATGGTCTGGGTGTCTATGTTGTTGTGTGGTCTGTTGTGGACTTTTGCCTGCACATCATTTCTTATCAGTGTCATGAGTCCTTGACATCTGTTTACTCGCATTTGTATTGGGTGTAACCTGTGATGTTAACTCCTCTTTTAGGGATTTTCTTGTATAAGGACAATGTGGACATTACTCTGTTGTAGAGTTCTTTTAGCTCCATCTTTTTATTCTATAGTCCTGATATGTTTATCTGTAGTATATTAATGGACCCCTTTACATATTTTTCACACGGAGCGAGGGACTTACTGCGTGCGCGGACCTTGTTGACCGGGGGCGACGTCCGAGCTCGTATCTAATATATTTGTGTTGTATTGGCATTATGTCTGGAGTTTTGTTGGGACAATTTCATCCCAAAGAGGTTGTCAGACATAGATCTCTAAATGATCTGGGGCCCCCGGTAGTTTCGGGCAGATATGTGGTATCAGGGTGTCACTGGATGAACTTGGGGAGCACATTTCACCGCTGTACAATCCCCGCTAGTCATAGGTGCACCATGCTTGCAGGCCTTTATCACTAACTCTGGTTCTGGGCTATTCACTATGGGCGTGTCACATCATGTGCATAGGTGTTTTGTGCATCTCCACCCATCCAGCTATTCCCCTTTCCCAAAACACAGAGTCCGTCTTCACCATGGGTCCCCAAGCAGTGTGACCCTATCTGGCTCAGTGCAATGCCAGTGTCTTATCACCTCTTGTCGCAACTGGAAGGAAGTGGAAAGGGACGTAAAGGGAAAATGGGGAGGGGAAAATGGGGGACGTGGGGGGGTTAAGCAGGATTATTTCCCCTCCACTCATGTTGTTTAGCCAGTCAGCCGAGACTGTTGCCCGGGGTGTGGGACGTGGAGCCAAACATGAGCTAAGTGAGAAGTGGGACCAAATGGATCATGACTATCCGTGGCACAACCAGGATACGCTGTCATTTCCGTGAGGTACTAACCCTACTTCTACCCAACACCCCACACGAAAGGGTCAACTAGCATTACTACTTGTGGCGCGAGCTCTGAACATGTAAAACTTCCAGTAGATATCAAACCTAGAGATCAACGCCCTAGTCTTTGTGAAATATGCTTCGTCCCAAATAACAATCTTTGTGAAATGTGCTTGCGTCCCAAATAACAATCTTTGTGAAATGTGCTTGGTCCAACTAACAATCTTTGTGAAATGTGCTTGGTCCAACTAACAATCTTTGTAAATGTGTTGGTCCAACTAACAATCTTTGTAAATGTGCTTGGTCCAACTAACAATCTTTGTGAAATATGCTTGCGTCCCAAATAACAATCTTTGTGAAATGTGCTTGCGTCCAACTAACAATCTTTGTGAAATATGCTTGCGTCCAACTAACAATCTTTGTGAAATGTGCTTGCGTCCAACTAACAATCTTTGTGAAATGTGCTTGCGTCCAACTAACAATCTTTGTGAAATGTGCTTGCGTCCAACTACAATTTTGTGAAATGTGCTTGCGTCCAACTAACAATTTTTGTGAAATGTGCTTGCGTCCGACTAACAACAACAGTCTTTGTGGAATGTGCTTGCGTCCGCTGACACTTGTCTATACTAAATTGTCTATAAAGGGAAAGGGACCGAGCACCTCGGTTGCGCCTATTATGCAGTGACGTCGATTATGCACATTTTCTAGTACGTCAACAACAAAGTCTAATTATAGCTTTTGTGTACATGCTGTTTACGTCACATTATACTTGAAACAAATAAATGAGTCACATACAGCGCAGCTGACATTCTTTTATGATGACTAGCAGATGTGAGCGGTTTATTTGACATCTGACATGCGCCGGCGCCTTGTCTCAAGAGACCCTAAGTTCAAGTAGTGTTTCATATTCAGCAGCAGCATATTTATATATAACGCAGCAGCAATGCTCAGTTATATCATTTATACATTAGATCTGCATATGTATAAAGATATACAGTACGCCTACACAAGAACACAAGCACCGATCGTTTGAACTTCTGCTTGTCATTCCGTCTCAGACGCTGGTTCTTTCCAGTATTGAATATGCAATGGCTATCCTCACTGTTAGTAAAACGCAAATTGAAATACTGGAAAGAATACAGAATGAGGCTATGCGTATCATTCTCTGTTGCACACGGAACACCCTACGTGCGATGAGGTTTCTCCTGGATTTCCCGACCATGGAGTATAGACTCAAGATAGCTAGAGCACGCGCCTATCTAAGAATAACTGCTAAAACGGATCACCCATTGCACGAGCTGCTCAATACCAGTGGTGGAAATCGGTTAAAGCGGGGCAAGTTGTGGGTTGGCCGTGCTGCAGATACTGTTCAGCTGATATGCGAGCTTACAAATATCGACCATGGGCAAGAATGGATACCGATGCCTTCAATATACAAGAACACTTTTTCAACCATCATTAAATTTGACAAAGGATGCAGAGAGGAATCCGGTGGTTTGAATGCAGACGTCAAAACCATGACTAATGAAACTGTAATGAAGGCGATGTTGTGATTTCACGGATGGAAACGGTAGTTCACTAGGAAAAGTATGCGATAGAGCAAAGACTGGTATATACAGTATTACATAAGAAGGGAAAAATTAATTATAAGATATGAAAAAACAACACTCAACGTTTCGGTGCTTAAGACCTTTATCAAGAACAGAAAACAGAAAAAAATAAATTAACTAAAACATGACACTAACAAATGATCTGCATCAAAAAATACTGGCATACGTACCTGCGTGGCCCTTGGTCAGCATCTCGTGAATGAAAGAATGGACAGGAAATAGGAAGACTATTAGGTTACCGATTGGCTGGCCAATCGGAAAGGGTCAGTGGCAGGTTACGTAAGATATTGTTTGTACAGGTGGGAACAAAGACCCCACGTGGGAAGAGCAGGAGAGGTAGGTGGAAGAAACGTCAGATAATAGCGTTAATGACCGACATAGCATACTGCTGTGTAAACACGTACACCCCCATACAACATGAGCCCTATTCGGCCAATATGGATTGCATACACTCCGATAACAAAGGCGGGTATGTACTCCAATGTTCGGGGGACACTGTAAGTGTCCCACAGATATGTATACCAGACGATAACGTGCAGAAGATAAGTATGCAAGTAAGAAAATGGGATAGAACATGACACTAGAGCGGGTCCCAGTGACTAAACTAGGAATGTCTCGACCACCGTTCACCAAGAACGACTCGAGCCCTGCTTGGCTAATATGCATCCTGTGTGTCCCGGGAACGAACACAGGCAGAATCCAATGTCGTGTGGCTGGAACAGAGGGGAGAGAAGTGTCAAAAGTGACACCCTAGAGTGTGAGCCGAATTCTGACGATGAATAGGGATGATAGTGTCATGTGATACTGCGTAGAAATGAATAAGAACAGGGGAGGTGGCTGGAGAGTGGATAGACAGAAGAGGAAATGGTAGTGAGTCAATGGGTTTGTGGAGGGGTAGAAGAAGAGAAGAAATAAGAAGAAAAAGGACCAGTGGCATAGACACTACGCGTGCTGAAGTCGTACATTGATACCTTTGGGGACACTCACCCAAACGGTCAATCAACCGACATTCCAATGATAACCTGCTGGGTCATCGGAGGGCACGACACAAGACCGGTGATAGAGACTTTCTGTCCGCCGTGGTGGCAGGGCCATTGAAATGACAGCTACCGGGGGGTGCACCCATTTTCTTACTTGCATACTTATCTTCTGCACGTTATCGTCTGTATCATATCTGTGGGACCTACAGTGTCCCCCGGGAACATTGGGTACATACCGCCTTTGTTATCGGAGTGTTGCAATCCATATTGGCCGAATAGGCCCATGTTGTATGGGGTGTACGTGTTTAACAGCAGTATGCTATGTGGGCATTAACGCTATTATCTGACGTTTCTTCCATTTACTCTCCTGCCTTCCCGTGGGTTTTTTGTTCACCTGTAAACAATATCTACGTAACCTGCCACTGACCCTTTCCGATGGCCGCCAATCGGAAACCCTAAAGTCTTCTATTTCGTCCATTTTTCATTCACGAATGCTGACCAAGGCCACGCAGGTACGTATGCCAGATCTTGATGCAGATCATTTTTAGGTCATTTTTTGTAATTTAGTTTTCTTTTTCTGTTCTTGATAAAGGTCTTAGCACCGAAACGTTGGAGTGTTTTTTTTTCCCAATCTTAAAATTTAAATTTTTTCCCCTTCTTATGTAATACTGTATATCCCAAAGTTTTTGCTCTATCCCCTTTTTCCCTCAGTATTACCGCAGCCACCCTAACGATTTTCCCAGATCGACCCTGATCCGGTCAATTACCTCAGATTTGGGGATTTCGTACATCGCACTGGGAAAAAGTATAAAGCTTATGCCAGAAAGGTCAAGTAAGCCAGTGGTTATTTGTATGACAACAAGCATCATGCCCCTGGAGGTACTGACATGGACTAAGCATTACTCTGCTGGACTCACGCAAACACGTCCGCCGCATTCTGCGTGATTGTGATATAATCCTCGGTGGAGGCTGGTTCGATGTGCAGATAATGAACTGAATCACCACAAGCGTCAACAATTCGCAGAATGACATTCCCCTTTTCATTCCCCGTCCATGGAGGGCGACGGCAGGAGAACAGATAATTTTGGGCCCGACTCTGGACATCATATCAGGGTCTCAACCCAGGACCATGCGGTAGATTTTCGCAGTATGATGCAAGTCTTCGAAATGTCGCATATTAAATGTTTTTTCTTTAAAATAACCTTCAATTGTAAATTATTTTTTTTAAACTGTACAAAATGTACGAATACTATTTTTATCTTGATAATATAAACTACTTTAAAATAATGATATCCTGCAACAATTACTACAGTTTTTACCTTTAACTTTAACTTTAAAAATTCGTTAATTAGGAATTGTAGTCTGGGCGTGACAGCCAATGTAGATTGAAAAAAAGTTAATGACAGATTTTAAGTTTGGTTTGGCTTATTATTAAGTAGTGTTTTATTAATTTTAATTTAAAAACGTTTTCCCCAACAGCTAAGACTGAGTGTTAATACATTTATAGCTACAACAGTATCGATAAAAAAATAATCAAGTTATTTTGCACAATATTTCAAACATCCAACGGTTTCATAGAATATGGTTTTAGATACATCCCGTAATCTTCCTGAAGATCATTTCTTTCTCTCTCTCTCTTTAGCCTGTTACGCCTTAGGTTTAGGGGAAAATAAACCCCACCATTCTTCCCTGTCTTGGCCTTCCTCTGTATTGTGTTCACATGATTCATTTTCCCTTTAGTTCTTTCTCTATCGTTCTCCCTCCAGGTCGTCTTGGTCTTCCACGCTTGTCTACCTTTGGAGTTCATCTCAGTGCAGTTTTCGTGTCGAGCCAGTCTCCTGCGCATCACATGTCCAACATCTCCAACGTCGTCTTCGGATGATAGTGCCCATATTTCTTGTTGACATCGTAAAATTCTTGGTTCGAGATAGTAGTCGGCAGTACGCGGGAAGATTTTTCGTAGACAAGTTGTATGAAAGGTGAAGTCTGGGCATATTTGATTTATATTCTATTCATTTTCAACCAAAAGTATTAACTGGAGACTGGACAACAATTTTCTGGCGTTTTTCATCTATATCCTTGAGTTATGTTATCTATAACCTGAGTTATGTTATCTATATCCTTGTGTTATCTATATCCTTGAGTTATGTTATCTATATCCTTGTGTTATCTATATCCTTGGGGAAAATGTTATCTATATCCTTGTTTATGTTATCTATATCCTGAGTTATCTATATCCTGAGTTTTGTCTATATCCTTGAGATATGTTATCTATATCCTTGTGTTTTCTATATCCTGAGTTTTGTCTATATCCTTGAGATATGTTATCTATATCCTTGTGTTATCTATATCCTTGAGTTTGTTATATCCTTGAGATATGTTATCTATATCCTGAGTTATCTATATCCTTGAGTTAGTTATCTATATCCTTGAGTTATTTATCTATATCCTGGTTATGTTATCTATATCCTGAGTTATCTATATCCTTGAGTTATTTATCTATATCCTTGAGTTATCTATATCCTTGAGTTATTTGTCTATATCCTTGAGTTATCTATATCCTTGAGTTTTGTCTATATCCTTGAGATATGTTATCTATATCCTTGTGTTATCTATTCCTTGAGTTTTTTCTATATCCTTGAGATATGTTTTCTATATCCTTGAGTTATCTATATCCTTGAGTTATGTTATCTATATCCTTGAGTTATCTATATCCTTAGTTATGTTATCTATATCCTTGAGTATCTATATCCGAGTTTATTATCTATATCCTTGAGTTATCTATATCCTTGAGTTATGTTTTCTATATCCTTGAGTTATCTATATCCTTGAGTTATCTATATCCTTAGTTATGTTATCTATATCCTGGGGTTATCTATATCCGAGTTATCTATATCCTTTGGTTATGTGTCTATATCCTTGAGTTATCTATATCCGAGTTATCTATATCCTTTTGTTATCATATCCTTGAGTTATCTATATCCTTGTGTTATCTATATCCTTGAGTTTATGTTTTCTATATCCTAGTTATCTATATCCTGAGTTATGTTATCTATATCATTGAGTTATCTTATCCTTGTTTATCTATATCCTTAGTTATTTATCTATATCCCTTGGTTATCTATATCCTTTATTATCTATATCCTTGATTATTTTTCTTTTCCTTAGTTTCTATATTTGATTATCTATATCCTAGTTACTATATCCGATTATCTTATCCGG
Source organism: Arion vulgaris (assembly GCA_020796225.1). Lineage (NCBI taxonomy): Eukaryota > Metazoa > Mollusca > Gastropoda > Stylommatophora > Arionidae > Arion > Arion vulgaris. The sequence goes on from JADZMA010002778.1 coordinate 10,867, forward strand.
TTATTTATCATATCCTTTAGAATGTTTTCCATATCCTTGGTTATCTATATCCTTGAGTTATCTATATCCTTGATTATCTATATCCTTTATTATCTATATCCGGTTATCTATATCCTTGATTTTCTATATCCTTTTTTTTACTATATCCTTGAATTATATCCTAAAAATGTTATCTATATCCTTTTTATTTTT
>JADZMA010002779.1:0-11052 GCA_020796225.1 Arion vulgaris
TCAATTCGTTAGAAAAACCAGACAAATAATATTGACTATTTAATCTCAGGTTGATTAAAATAAATTTAAAATTTAAACGGGTTTTCGACGATCTCTATGTTGCGCTTAATTCATTCAATATGTCAGATTTCTCTAAACTAACTTTTCATATTGATTGGGTATTGCCACATGTTGCTTCTCAGTACACACAGGAGAGAAAAGACACTGATTACATGCGTCAGTGCCTATTCCACCTAGTGACACTGGCAGAAAGCGTGTTTACTAGTCTATATAAAAGTCAATTAGCAGATGAAAGCAACAAATTTGCTAAAGACTAGTGAAGACTTGTGAAACAAGTAGAGCAGTGATTGTATAGTTAAACTCAGTGAAACTTACACAGTCAAAGAATAGGAAGAGATAGAATACTATTTGATGAACAGTAATAAGGGAAAATTCGATTTTAGAATCTGATTTCCTGAAATTATGCAGACTATTCCAAGTAGAGAGCGCTTGCAGGCACAATTATTATTGATGATTTGTTGATTAAGTAATTGACTTGATTTATGGATATTGAGCTTAAATGTATAAAGTTTCAAATATTGAAACCAATAGACGAAGTTTCAAATATTCAAAACAATAGACAAAGTTTTAAATATTGAAACCAATAGACGAAATTTCAAATATTGAAACCAATAGACAAAGTTTCAAATATAAAAACCAATAGACAAAGTTTCAAATATTGAAACCAATAGTTATTGGTTATTGGTTACTAAACTGACGTCATTGCACTCCGGCAAACCCATAGGTGCTCAGTCTCCCAACAGATATCGAAGAGTATGCATACTGATGGTTCCCGTGGCTCGCTGATTAAACACACCTCTCACTCTGCCTCTCAGGCATCCAGTTCGACTTGAACAAGGGTAATTCCAAACTGCTTAAATCGCTTGATCGATTCAACATCGATTTTAGTGTCCTCATCCAACAGAGAGTCTCGAAGAGACCGAAGAATATCCCCTTATCCATCTTCAACTCCCCAACAATCGATGCTGTTGATGCAAGCCTGTCCGCTCTCTCATTACCGTAAACACCCGCATGCCCAGGACAGTATATCCACGTAAGCCGCTGGAGGTTAGAAACTTCTATAGACGACATCCACTCATACCGAAACCTGCCCTTCTGGATCTTGTGAAGCATCGACTGAGAGTCAGATACAACAACTGCCCCAGTAAATGAAGTCCCAGAAACCAATGGAGGGCAGCAGTAACGGCCTCAACCTCCATCCTCTCATACTAGAAGTAGTTGTCCTGTATGCCCCACTTCGCTCTGCAACAACCCTACCATGCGCATTAGCCAAGAAACCCCAGCCGGATTTCTCACCACGTTGAACCGACCCATCGGTATATACAACAACATCATCATCCCTTGCATTATCTTCTATCAGCTGCTTAACTGCGAGATCAGCCTTCATGTTGCCCCAATCTCTACAATCTCTTCCAAGAGTAATGATAACGTTGAGATAGTTCATCATGCTTCCATCTGTTGGGATCCATTCTTCCCCTTTTGGTAGAGTCGCAACCTAGTCACCGGCCAATCGTTCTCTCAGCCTGGGCCATCCACGACATGCCACGCTTGATTCTCGTGCCCTTAACATCATTAGTGTTCCTGTGAAGTGGATGTCTCTTATCCGAAGAAAACCGCATATATGCCTTGGTTTGGGCGATTGCATGACGGGAGCGTAGTGACAGAAGGCCAAGCATATATCTCATCTTCACAATGGGGTATCTCTAGTGCAGCCCAGAACTATACGCATACCTTCATTCTGAACCCGTTCAAGTCGTTCACATTGTGATCTTGATATCGTAAGAATTCCGAGTCCGTAATCTACCACTGACATTACCAGTCGATCGAACAAAAGGCAAGTAGTCTCTGCTCAAGGTGTGCGGCCACCATAACTTTGAGAGCCGCAAGACCACGCTTGCACCGTTGTATCGTCTGTTCAATATGGTGTTTGAAAGATAGACTACGATCAAAGGTTATTCCAAGATAGCGAAGCCTGTCTCTGCGCTCGATGGTATGTTCATCAAAGATTACACAGGGTAGGTCAGCCTTGACGATGTGATTATTCAACGAGCACCACAACATACACGCTTTTTCAGGATTGACCTGAGAGCGAGACTTTCTACACCAACCCGAGATGGTATGCAATGTTTTCTGAATGTCGTCAACCATCTCTCGTCTATCTGACCCAGTCCTATATTAAGATATCATCTGCAAATGTCAATGTCCGACCCAATCCGGTTGGCTGAATTTTAGCTACATTTGCTGTGTAAATATTAAACAACACGGGTGATAGAGGAGAACCCTGGGGTAATCCCGGGCATATACGAGCAGGATCCGATGTCCATGTTCCTAAACGGAGTGCAACGGTTCTCTCCATTAAAGAAGCAGCTATCCAGTTTACCAGCCAAGGATTAACTTTACATTTAATCAAAGAGCGCACCATTATTGAATAATTCACCTTGTTATAAGCATCCTCCAAGTCGATGGCCACAGCAACAGTCTCTTGCTTGGCTTGGAAGCCTTCATAAACATCATATGCAAACGTGCCAGCATTGTACCATGTCCCTTTCATTGGCCGGTAGCTACCCAAAGCTGTCAGGAGAATGTGGTCATTCTCCAGTGACACATTACCTTTCTGGCCACTATCTTCTCTAGTAATTGCCATATACATTTTGCAAGGTGAGTATTCGGTAGCTGCTGAGCAGTTTAGGATCCTTCCCATGTTTGTGGAGCGGTCGTAAATAACTATGAAGCCAATCTTCGGGTACCACAGCATTCTGTACACTTTATTAAAATCCACCACAACTGCATTAATAACAGTCTCGTCCAGCTGTTTGATGTGATGATATTGGACACCATCAGGCCCTGGAGCGGTGCTGTGGCTTGCCTTGAGTGCATTAACAACATCCTCCTTGGTTATTAAGTCAATGTAAGGTTCTCCAGAGCTAGTAATATCACGAAGAGCACTTATGATATTATGGCGGTCAGTTTTATCACCTTTTCTGTCTGTTCCACGAAACGATGAAGGAACCCCTGCCCCTTCTCTGCATCTGTTGTCAAGACGGATCCTGACGAGTCACGTAAAGTAGGAAAAGACTGGCTGGTATTCCTCCTGTTCATTTTGCTATGAAACTGCCAGAATTGATATAGAGACTTGTCGCCACAGACTTGCGTTATGAAAGTCTCCCATAACCCTCTTTGCCTCACTAGCCAATACTTTGAAATCCCCAGTGGCTTTGTGCGAATAGCAGACTTTTCAGCCACATCACACATATTTCTAGGTCGCTTCTGTCGTCTCTGCCATGACTTTGTAGCAGCCTCTTTTTCCAGCCATGCTTTTTTCAACATTTTCATTCCACCAAGGTGGTTGCAGGAAAGGAGTCCTAGCAGTCTTCTTTCTGGCAGTCTGTCGCAGTATACGTAATGGGTTTTCGTGATCAGAGTGGCATGGCGTGTACTGAAAGACAGATTTGGGTCTTCTGTGTCGCAAATTATTGGCCTTATTAAGAAGAACAACGCAGGGAGATGATCACTATCTTGAGCCCCAAGAACATTCCATCGAGCAAAAGTAGCATCAGTTGTGGAGATCAGTGCCAGATCAATGACACCATCAGTGTCCTCAGGTCTAGAAGCTAACCGAGTTGGACGGCCGTCATTCAATATCGTCAAGTCAGAGTTTAGTAGAGCAGAACTCAAAGCGATGCCCTGTCTATTCTCGGTAGCGTTGCCCACTCCTTTGATCGTGCATTGAAATCCCTGCAATGAGAAACTTTGTGCATGGTACATCTGAGAGTTTCTCAAGGAAATCCCAGTTATCTTCAATATGGAGTTTGTCCACATGGGCGTACACATTATAGATTCGCCATACCTGATCACGAATTGTTAATTGAATCCCTTGTAATTCCACACCCTCGGTAAAGGTCAGGCTGCAAGGCAGTTGTGGAAGGCCATGTTTCACATAGATAGCCTGACCTCGTCCTACTCCGGGTTCACTGGGAGGGAAATAACATTTGAAGCCTGGACACGCAAGGGCTTTATCCTGCTGCAAGTTGGTTTCCTGAATCATGAATATGTCAAAGTCATAGACTAGCTTCTGTAGAATTGGTCCTCTGTTTTGCACTTCGACAATTCTAGTAGCCAATGCGTAGATATTTCAGAGCAAGTCGGTCTGTCTTTCTTCTAAACCGTCTCTGTCCAGCTCGTCTCTTACGTCCATTTCTCTCTCTCCCTACCTCTTCTTTTGTATGCATATTTTCTTTTCTGATCTGCTGGAGGACCAGTCAACGGTGCACGAACCCGCAGCACCGGCTGAGCTCATTACATATAATACAAATTAGACAGCAATGTAAACCTGAAAACAAAGAGCATGTAACATTATAATTGGTGAAAACGTATAAATCACAAAATAATAAAAAGCCGTATTTTGTTCAGCTTCTTGCCGACGATGTAGGAGAACAAACTAAATGGTAAAAATAACCAACTGTAAAAATTACGAACGTTCTATGAATAAAAGTAACTATAAAGAACATGAAATGATAAATTAAAATATAACTCAAACAGAATATTGAAATTGAATCTTTTTGAACTCAGCTGTCGTTGTCATCAGAAGGTCATTGCTTGTATTCAACGTCATGGATTCATGCAGTTTTCAGGGAGATGATATATGCCATGCGTTGTTGAACTTGTGTACAGTCAAAATGATACCATATGCTATCTAACGACAACTGAGGATGTTCGAGAAGGGAAAATTTTCCCTTAGTAAATAAATTTAAAAACCAATAGACAAAGTTTCAAATTTTTAAAACCCAAAAGACGAATTTAAAAATTTTGGGAAACCAATAGACAAAGTTTCAAATATCCCACATTCAATGTTATACGAATCGTCCCCGGAGAAAATTGACGTCGAATGAAACCCGGTTTTAAAAAAGACTTTGTTTTTAGGGGGGGGGACTGACTACTGTTTTAAGTAAATTTATGTCAGAATTATACGCTCCCGCGTCTCCCATACTGGGTCATTATACTATATTTCGCCCAACATACTACCCCATTATACACTAATTCACCCCACATACCGACCATTCGACGCTAACCCGCCCCCAAAAATACCGACCATTATACATTTTTCCGTCACAAAATACCGACCATTATACACTTGTCCGTCCCACATACCAGCCATTATACCCCAATCCGTCCCACATACCAGCCATTATACGCTAATCCGTCCCACATATCAGCCATTATACCCCAATTCGCCCAAAATTTTACCAGCCATTATACGTTAATCCGTCCCACATCCCAAACCCCAAATTTTTATCCCTAATCCGTCCCAAAAATCCCCACCCATTATACCCCAACCGCCCCAAATACCACCCATTAAAACGCTAATCCGTCCCCATACCACCCAAATACGCTAATCCGTCCCAAATACCAGCCATTTATACGCAAATCCGCCCCAATACCAGCCATTATACGCTAATCCGTCCCACATACCGTCATTATACGCTAATCCGTCCCACATACCAGCCATTATCCCTAATCCGTCCCATATACCAGCCTTTAAAAGTAACCCGCCCCAATACCAGCCATTATACGCTAACCGTCCCCATACCACCCATTAAAAAGAACCGCCCCCAATCCCGATTATTATGTCCACAAAAAAAAAGACAAAGACAAGACAGAAAAGGATGTAATTGGACGATAAAGAGAAAACTAAGTTGAAATATATAGATCATAAAAACCTCAACGGGGCGATACTCCCACTGGTAGGCGGAGGTTGGAAGGGGGCGCTGGGTAAAAAATTTTGGGGGCGTTGAGCACCATCCGCCCCCCCCTTGCTAAAATTTTTAAATTTCCGAAATTCCTTTTTAAAAATGCAAACATTTGTCAAGAACTATTATTTGCCAGAACATTAGAAACGAAAAAAAAGAAAATCTATATTCGTTTTGGAATACCTTTTTAAAAAAAAGAATTCCGCCAAAAAACATTTTTCCGCTTCCGAGGGTGTTTAGCAATGGGGGAGGGCAAGATAGTTGTTTTCCCATTTTTCCCAAAAAACTGTCCTAAAATGGGTTGCCGTGCATAGTGGATTCACCGACAACGTTTTGTCAAAAAAAAATTTTAGTAAGCCTTCATTGGGAAATTACAATATGTAAAAAAAGGGTTAACATGACCGAAAGATAATACTGAGGAAAGATTATTTAGAAAGCTTTTATAAAAAAAAGACTTCAATAGTTTACTAGTGCAAACAGAAGTTCGTTGGCTATCAACAGGAAAATTTAAATGATTTTAAAAAACTTTTTGAACCCAATTGAATAAAAAATGTTTTTAAATTTAGATATATTTTATTGAAAGGTTATAGCAATATTGTTTAACTAAAGATTTATACAACACATTTGATGAACCGAACTTACAATGAAAGGTAAAATGATTTCAAATTTTGGGTCAAAAAAGTAAATTCGGTTTTTTTCCCCAAAAACTTGGTTGTATTAACATTTGACGTCGATGTGACAACCGATGTCGATATTTTATTTTTTTATCCAACTTTTGGAAGCGCGAACAGAAGTTTTTAAAAATAATTTTTTCAGAATTTACTCAATATGACCACTCCAGTTTTAAAAAGAACAATCTTCAAATTACATATGTCTTTGGTTTTCCAAACAGCGACTAACTGTTGTGTCTAGTGACGACGCCCGAAAAATTAAGAAATTTTCTTCTGATTTTTTTTAAGGGGTTTAAAAAAATATTAAAAGGGAAACGAATTTTATTCTAAAGTTAAAAACATGTTTCTATGTTTTTTTTTTTTTTTCCCTTTTTGGGGAGGGCGATGCAGATGGTTAGAATCTGCCCCCTTTGCAGGACGATTGCGTAGAAATCAACGACTGGGGAATACTAACCCAAAAACAATGTTTGCAGATCCAGATGCACTGGGGAAAGACGCATACCGGGAAAAAATGCCCCCTCAAAATGAGAAATGAGATAAGGGGATCTTTTTGGGGGCCCCCTTGCCCCCCAGTTTACCAAGAGAAAGAATATTGACCAACCATCAGAGGGCGGCCAAAAAATTTTCGGTGATCACGCTGTCACTGGTGCTAAAGAAAAAGGAGGGATGGAATTTTAAAGATCAAACCCCCAGACCCCAGGAGATTAAACATAACCGAGGGAACCCAAAGGAATTTACACCAAAAGCAGGCACTAGTGAAAATAGATTTAAATGTATTCAAGAAACACACATCCCCTCCCCAAAAGATTTTTCTGTCCGAGGTTATCAGTTTTAAGAAAAGGGGCCCAAACCGAGGGGAGGGGGGGAAGCTTATATGCGTGAAAACAAATACCCCAGGGAAACGAAAAGTCAACAAAAAGGGTAAAGCAAAATTTTAAGGGGAATTTGGATTTTGAGAAAAACCAAAGATTCGAACCAAAACTTTTAGCGGAAACCCCCGCCCAAACAAAACTGTTTAGTAGGGGAGGGGAGATTTTAACAGTCACTAAGAAAGGGTGGTGATGCCAAGACCCCCAATGTATAGGTGGGAAAGGGGGGGGTTAAAAACAGGGGACATAGATAACAACCCTAGCTAAAGGAAAAGACTGATGACCCCCCAAAACCATTTTCCCAAAAAAGATAAAAAAAATATACCCCCAGCCCTTTGCCTTTCCACCAGTGACATACCCCAGAATTTGGGGATCTAAACTTCTGGAACAGCGGGAGACGGGACCAAAAAACCGTCAACCCTCCTTTAATAATAATTCCTTTACGTTATACGTTACATAGGGCCTAATAATTTCTGAACCCCGTCTTTTCCCAACCCTGCCCAATCCATCCATGGAACTGAGACCGATATTTACCCTCAACAAGGTTAGGTTTCGGGGTCTAAAGTTTCCTGAAAGATACCCCCCCGCCCAAAAAAATAATATAAATAATGCCCCAAAGTGAAACTGAAAAGGACCCCGACTGAGCACATTTTTGAGAGGCTCAGCGACATCTACTGTGATCCCATAAATAAAAAAAAAAAAAGAAAGGAACAGACAGACCCAACCAACATATCCATTTTGGGGGCAGCAAGAGAATCGATTCCAGGGGGTAAAAGAGACACAAACCTTATTGGTCAGAAGAGTTCTAACAAGGGGAAAAAACGACAAATATAGGAGAGCAAAAACAAAGATAAAGCGGGGAGAGACAAGATATCTCAACAACGGGGAGGTGAGTTAAAAAACCCCCTCCAGGTTTTAAAGGGAAGTCACCGGGAACGTAGACATCACAAATGAGATGCTCCTCAATCTAAAGAAAGCCACGAAAAAAGCTGTTAAAGGTTTTGAATGCGGACTGGAAAGTCGCAGAAATACCTAGTGAATGGAAAGAAGCCATCACAGTGCCCAATCTAAAACAAGGAAAAGACAGATTCGATCCAAGCAATTGAAAAAACCAAAACCCTTTTTTGGGGGGAAAAGTGATGGATAGACTTTCAATAGAAGATTTATGTAGCAACTGGAGAAAGACAATTGATACTGCTAAAAAGAGGGGGATTCAGTCAGCATGGATCAACAGAAAGAATAAAGAAAGTTTACACAGGAGATGAAGGGGGGGATTTTGTTAAGAAACATACACTAAGGGGTATGGATTGAATGTATGGGGCGTTTGATAGGTATGGAGAGAGGGACCCCAAAATCAAATCTAAAACTCGGAATCAAAGGGTGATGTATATCTGAATATGTCACCATGGGGGAAAATAGAGCAACCAGGAAAACATAGCAGGAAGGCAATCACCCGAACAAGTTGTTCCCCAAGGGGGGGTTCCTGACTTAACTATATTGTTTTTAAAAAATTTTTTTGGGAAGAGATCCCCAACGGGAGGTAGGGTAAAATCTACGCTGATGATATGGCACTATGGAAACAGAAGAATCTTTTTTTTTTCTTGGGAACGCCTATATCGACCACTTGTCAACCACTCGGGGGGGATTTGTATGTGATATGACCCCAAGAACGTTTGGGTTTTTTTGGCAGTTATGCCCCTTCAAGTAGACTAAAATCCAATTTCTGTGCTGTTTTTTATTTACTGGGGAGCATCCCTGGGGGCCCACATCAGTCCCCTTTTACGACATGAAAGGGGTTGAATTGTCACTATTTTTGTGTTTTCCCTTTAAGCCCCGGGGCACCACAGGGCAAAGAGAAGAATCAATAGGTAGCCACCTCAATGATGTACACAGGGCAAAGAAAAAATCAAAAAAGGGTTAGCCACCTCAATGATGTACACAGGGAAAACGAGAAGAATAAAGCAGTAGCCACCTCAATGATGTAAAAGGGCAAAGAGAAGAATAAAAGGCAGTAGCCACCTTGATGTAAACAGGCAACGAGAAGAATCAATGGGAAATAGCCACCTCAATGATGTACACATGGCAAGAGAAGAATCAAAAAAGCAGTAGCCACCTCAATGATGTGGGATTTAAAAAAAACAATTTTTTAAATATATGGGTTTCTTAATGCCATTTAAAAACTCCGTCTTCAGCCTATCCAAAAAAAAACAAATGCTCAAACTAAATTAATGACCCCCTGTTATCAATGGACAAATGTCCAAATATATAAGGAATCATCATGGACAGGGGATGGGGAAAAACAGATAGGCAAATTTTGGGGGAAAAGAAAAGAGAATGGGTTTGTAAAAAATTAGAGGGAACCCAACATGGGTGGGGGTTTTAAAGATTTTGAAAAGGTTTTATAATGGGAGAGTTTGACCAGTATTTGAGTATGGCATATCAGTCTGGGTCATAATCTCCAAGACATACTTCATAAAGCAAAACCCGGTTTAACCCAAAGGCCCACGGATTTCACTAAAACCATACGTTACCCAAAATAGAAGTACGGGAAAAACGGCCTAGAATTTCAACCACTGCAGGACAGGGGGCCAAGAAAGGTATTTTCAACGAAGAAAATGCAAGTGACTGATGAACCATCCAATGCCCCCCCAAAAAAAAAAGAATTTTGGGGAAAAGATTGAGAAGGAGAAGCCCAAGGAAAAAACCCTAAAAGAGCTTGCACCCCGCAGACTCAAATTGGAAATTTTTTTAAACCCAAGGGACACATAAACCCAGCCAGCCCCTTTCCTCCCTTGTCGTACAGGACCCCAGAGCTGATGCCTCAATGCAACTGCAAAAAAGGCCCCCCAAAAGTATGAAAAAAACATGGAAAAAATTTTGCTTTTTGGGCTGCTATCTCAGCAGTAAAAACTAAAAGAAAACAGAACTAAGTGGGTTCAGGTCAACCATGGCCCCGTAGGCCCATGATTCTGAGAGCGTAGTAACCAGGGTTTATACCCCACACTGCAAGCTCAATTGGGGGTGAAGGTGCTGACAGACTGTCTAAAGAGGGGGCAGGGAAAAGCCCCAAGAGGGTAACCTGGTCAGCTAGGAAGAAGCAAAACCATCGCCAGAGGGCACTAAACAAAAAAATGGGAAAAAAAACATTAAACACAAAAAGATGATGGGAATTTCGAACTTCCCAGAATAGACTATATCCATTATACTTCTCCTCCTGACGAGTCACAACAGAATGAGAACATAACTATATTGAAGATAGGCAGAAATGACCCGTGCCACCCTGGTTTGGGGGAATAGACACAAAGGGCCTCAGAACTGTCCCAGTATGCAGATATAAGAAGAAAGGGGGAAAAAAAATTTCACCAACGTCCAAGAAAACTGGGGGTTTACGGGGGCTGATAGGGGGGTTTTTTTAGTGAATATCCAAAATCCAAAACTAATGAGGGAAAGAAGAAGAAGAAAAAGAAAAATAAAGAGTTATTACTGGGGGAAGAGTCGATAGAATTGTTAACACATGAAGAGTTGAAAAAGGGGAAAAATTTAATAATGGGGATACAAAATATTTTAAAAAGCAGTGGCGGCTCGTTTTAGTGGGGCCCGTCCCTCAAAAAAATATGTAAGTGTATTTTTTTTGTATAAAAAAGTATAATCTAAAAAAAACCATGATTTTTCCAAAAAAAAGGGCTGGGCCCCCCCAACAAAAAT
>JADZMA010002780.1:0-11052 GCA_020796225.1 Arion vulgaris
GCAGAGTCATTTTACATCTGTTGCTTTTTTCAGCTTGTCTTTTATCATCTGTCGTTATGTGGTTAATTGTCTATTATATACATCTGTCTGCTTATGTGTGTCTGCATTGTCTATTATATACATCTGTCTGCTTATGTGTGTCTAGCATTGTCTATTATATACATCTGTCTGTCTGTATGATGTCTAGCATTGTCTATTATACATCTGTCTGCATGTGTGTCTAGCATTGTCTATTATATACATCTGTCTGCTTATGTATGTCTAGCATTGTCTATTATATACATCTGTCTGCTTATGTGTGTCTAGCATTGTCTATTATATACATCTGTCTGTCTGCTTATGTGTGTCTAGCATTGTCTATTATTTACATCTGTCTGTCTGCTTATGTGTGTCTAGCATTGTCTTGTATTTACATCTGTCTGTCTGCTTATGTGTGTCTAGCATTGTCTATTATATACATCTGTCTGTTTATGTGTGTCTAGCATTGTCTATTATATACATCTGTCTGTTTATGTGTGTCTAGCATTGTCTATTATATAAATACTGTCTGCTAAATACTATCGGGTATATAGTGGCTGCAAATGCTTATTATCCTTAAGATAAGCACACTAGTCTACAAATAACACAGATCTATATGAAGATGAAGATATGTTGTTCATACTTTGAGAAGATGAAGATACGTTGTGCATACTCTGAGAAGATGAAGATACGTTGTGCAAACTCTGAGAAGATGGATCAAAGAATAACAAAACAAAAGCATTGAAGTGGGCAGTCCCTTCCCCTTCCAAAGTCGTCATAGGAAATCCTGAAACACACTTTACCTGAGAGAAAGCGAGAAATATCTGAGGACTCATTTCCATAGAAGAGATTGAGCGAGTGTCCAGGAGAAAGGGGTGTGGAAATATTACTTGCAGGCCTTATGTAATGTATAACGATTCGAAAGGAATATATATTTATATTTATCCAAAGTTTCACTACCAATGGATTCACTTCATTGCACGGTTTTCCATATGGCCCCGTCTCTGTCTGCGGGAATGGCATGACATCTGTAGAAGCATTGCACAAGTAGAACTCCGTAGCTTCGGCAACAATCCTAAGGATCTCATGAAAAAATTGCACATTCGTCCAGATTCGAACCTACAACCGTCAGTAAGACAGCTTCAGTAAGACAGCTTCAGTACGACAGCTTCAGTAAGACAGCTTCAGTAAGACAGCTTCAGTAAGACAGCTTCAGTACGACAGCTTCAGTAAGACAGCTTCAGTACGACAGCTTCAGTAAGACAGCTTCAGTACGACAGCTTCAGTACGACAGCTTCAGTAAGACAGCTTCAGTACGACAGCTTCAGTAAGACAGCTTCAGTACGACAGCTTCAGTACGACAGCTTCAGTAAGACAGCTTCAGTACGACAGCTTCAGTAAGACAGCTTCAGTACGACAGGCAAACGACTTCGCCACTTCGCCAGTAAGACCCCTATATATGTACATACATACATACACATCAACCAATGCAATAAATAAGAATGGTACGTATAGACAGAAAAAAGCAAGCATATTTCAAATAAATTAATATTTAGTTGAAATTTGCAGAGAAATATTGAAACATAAACTAAGGGAAGTAATACATGTTTTGTCTGGACGGGAGATGACTGTTCAGAATTATGATGGTGGTAAAGACTGATAAAAACTTGGTTGAGAAAAACTATCGATCGTTATTTGATTTTGTCTAACTGAACCTAACTTTCAGTGGGCCTGGTAGATATCTACTGGTTGAGATTTGCTTAATGTACATTACAGCGTGTGAGCAATGTACATTACAGAGAGTGAATAATGTACATTACAGAGAGTAAATAATGTACATTACAGAGTGTGAATAACTTTAAACATCTTGGTTCACTGCTAACAACAGATGGACATGGGATGAGGGAAATTAAAATAAGGACAAGCATGGCTTTATAAAAAAATTAAACTAAAAACAGTATGGAATGGAACTGATAAGAAAACAATTATCAGAATACTAAAAGCATGCATATTCCCAGTGGCAACGTATGGGTGTGAAGCATGGACATTTAATAAAGCAGTGGAAAAACATATATGTGCTTTTGAATATAAGTGTTACAGAAGAGAACTCCGTATAGCTTGGACAGAGAAGAGAACAAATAGATCTATCCAGAAAGAACTCAAATCAAAGAAAACTGGCTGATGCTACAAATAAGAAAGAGAAAATTGAGATATTTTGGACATATAAAAAACATCAAGGACTGGAGAAGACCATCATGGAAGGAGGCATACAGGCAAAGAGAAAGACTTCGGAGAAGATGGATTCAGGATGTAACTGATGGTTTGAACATGACGGCTGCAGAGGCAGGAGATCTGGCCTATGAGAGATAAAAATTCCGGAGGACTGTTGGGGTGGAAAAGTTCTGCTCAGAACAAGCTACTTGATGATGATGATGAATAATGTACATTACAGAGTGTGAATAATGTACATTACAGAGTGCGAATAATGCACATATGAAATCAAATATAAGTACAGATTATAAATAATATACTTGTCATTTATAGAACTCAGATTCTATGAAAGAAGTTAGTTATTATTTTTCATCTTTGTTGGCCTACACGCTCTGATATTACCAACAAAAAGGTTCGCCTTAGGTTGAAAGTGGCGTGCCTCGGCTTAAAGAGGATTTAATCCCCTTACATAACAAACAAAACATGTTGTACAGAGAATAGATCGAGAATTACACAATTTAAACAAAATGCAAGCGACGACAGGTGTATCGCTTCTCGGCCTTTGTCCAAGATTAAGTGCTACTTGATAGCGACCAAGGGTGAGATCATTTCTACAGCCAATAGGCAACTGAACACAATTTTAAAATTTCAAACAGCTCTGGTTCGAAAGAATGACGACGCTCAAAATGTGACACTATTAAAACGTTACTGACACTAAAGTGTAAGTATCCAACACTGATAACAAAATGAAATGAAACAGGTGTATGGGATTATATAGTTTATCAATTATTAGATATATAGAAATATAATATATTGGTATGCATTTGTTGCTGGCCTAAACGTCAATGGTGTCACATGCCATACATAGAGAGAGAGAGAGAGTGAGAGAGTGGAGATAGTGAGTGGAGAGAGTGGAGAGTGAGTGAGAGAGAGATAGAGAAGAGAGAGTGTGTGAGTGGAGAGAGTGAGTGAGAGAGAGAAAGTGAAGAGAAAGTGAGAGAGAGAGAGAGAGAGAGAACGAGAGAGAGAGAGAGAGAAGAGAGATATAGAAAGAGATAGAGAGAAAGAGATAGAGAGAAGAGTGATAGAAAAATAGAGAGAGAGAGAGAGAGAGCGACTGTGTGTGGAGAGAAATAGATTATGAACTAACAACTATGTCTCAACACGAATATAACCAAACTATTGTATTAAGAGCTGTGATTAGCTGACCACAAGCAAGCCAGATCTCATGTTGTCTATTGTAACAACATGTTAGCTGGTGAAGCTAGGCCTTCACACACATTTAGCGAACATCAAGTATTTGTCAAACCTTGTCTGAAAGTAATCCATAGATAATCCGTTCTTGTTAGTTTCGAACTGTTTCCTCCAGTTTTAACCAAAACAGAATAACTATTATCTATCGACACATCGAGAACAGATAATAAAGGATCTTCCAGTATTTCTACATTTTGCCATTACTGCTCATTTTGACATCAGTTATCAATTATATGAGGGTTATCATCATAAAGAATTGGCAAGAGCAACACCAGCTTTTAAAGTCTAAATAAAATATGGAACTGCAAGTTATATAGTATTAAAACTAAATTACGAATTTTCAATTCAAATGTTATATCAATCCTAACATATGCCAGCGAGAGTTGGAAAATGACTAAAGATATAAAGAGCAAGTTGAATGCATTTGAAAATAGATGTCTGCGAAAAATAATGAATATAAAATGAAACGAATTCTGGAGAAGTGATGACATTAGAGACATGTCTGGTCAACCACTAGTGACAATTGTTATAAGAAGAAGATGGAGATATGTTGGGCACACTGAGGAGAAATGATCAACGATATCAAAGCAGGCATTGAAGTGGGATGCAAAGGGTTCAAGAAAGAGAGTCGACCTAAGGAGACCCTGAAGCGAACTTTGCTGAGAGAGGCAGGAAATATCTGTCTCAGTTCCATAGAGGAGATTGAACGAGTTGCCCAGGATAGAGCGGTATGGAGAAATTACTTGCAGGCCTATGTAACGTATAACGGTACGAGAGAAATTATTATTATCATCATAACACTCCGGTCACGTCCGTAGATACTTCGATCTCCGCCACAACTCAACCAGCAGCTTCCAGCGGCACAAAACGCCAGTTCGATATTGATTATTCACTCTCTTTGCATATTTGGTATGTCGTTCTTTTCAGGCTGCACTAATATTGACACCCATTTTTCTCAATCTGTTCAGCGACTAGAATTCACAACCATAAAACTCATCTGTTGGGAAAGTTTCTTTCAATACGTCAAGTATGTTTTTTCTGTCCATGGCAGCTCTCTCTGATATTGTAGCCATGCCAGCCAATCTATCAGCTCGTTCATTACCTCTAGCTCCTGCGTGCCAGGGACAATAATGAAGGTGGTTTCTATGATAACTGTCTGTGCCCGTCTGCCCAGCGTGTTCGTAGCGTGTTGGACGACAGGTGACAAGCCCCACGTGAGTGCGGCTCAATTCTGCAGGCTGGCAGAAAAGCCACAGATTCTCCAGATTTACGGTGTTCGTGACGCCGAACCGAAGGGTTACGATGTCCATGGCGCCGAGCCGAAGGCTTAAGCTCAGTTATTTTGGATCGAAAAAATACACAAAAACACACATCTTTAGCATTAAGACAAATGCAAGTTTTATTTTATTTTATTCTCTTGCGATCATATGTTTTTTTATTTTTTTCATTCCCAAGTTTTTCATAATTTTTAATTATTTCATATTTGTTTCGTTTTCATAAAACAAGAAATTGATATCTTAAAGTTCTATGAACATCGTCCCCTGATGTATGTATTTAGCAAACATATACTATTTTAATTAGTCAGACAACAAGGAAGCCAACATTAATGAAGACAGAGTGGTCTAAAACAAAGCCAATTGTCTTTTTATCCCAGACACATAAAGCTAATGGCGTATGGCAAATGTTAAACATAAATCTCGAATCAAATAAAGTGCTAACTTAGACGTTAGATAACGTTAGTACATATTAACATTTGTGATACATTTGTTTTTAAACATTTACAGAACTGGGATAGAAAGTTATTAACATTTACACAACTTGGACAGAAAGTTATTAGCATTTACAGAATTTAGACAGAAAGTTATTAACATTTACATAACTTGGACAGAAAATTATTAACATTTACATAACTTGAACAGCAAGTTCTAACATTGACAAAACATTGACAATGCAGATTTCTAAATGTGTATAAAACATCATCATCATTCCTGATCGAGACCTTTCCTTCTCTGCAGACGATATTGTTTAGTTCTAGTGTATGCTGTACATAGCTAGGTAAAAACCATGAGAATGGTGAATATAACAAGCAAAACCATTCTATGTCCAAACAAAAGCTATCAATAATTGTTGCATAGACTCCAGGCTATTGTTATAACATCCTACCTGATGTGTCTGTTCGTCAGCTCTGTAGTAAGTATCTACAGAGTGTTCAAGATAAAAAAAAGAATGTGAATGGAGCTAATCTGGCATATATGTATGAAAATGAGAAGGTTCAGTTATGACGTAGTATAGTTCAAGGTTGTGTGACGGTGTGTAATTGTAGTGCGGGAAGGAGCGATGAACAAATGTAACGTAGGACGAGCTAGTCAGAACTGGTTTAAATAGTAAATAGACACAACAAAATAGGTTAACTGGCAACTTTCGATTTTCAATGGGGCTGCATTTATCTTCAACACCCTGTACTATGCTGTTTTTGTGTTTTTCGATCAGAAGTACTTGAGCTTTCAGCTCTTCGGCTCAGTGCCATGGACATCGTATTCCTTCCGTTCAGGGCCACGAACACCGTAAATCTGGAGAACATGTGGCTTTTCTGCGAGCCAACGGAATTGAACCGCACTCACATGGGCTTGTCACCCGTCGTCAAACGCGCTACAAACACGCTGGGCAGGCGGGCTACTAGGCTGTTTTAGCTACACGTTGTACAAGTAGTGCTGGATTATTGACGGTCAGAGATAGAGAGAGTAGTGTTTTTAACCAGTGAGCCACAGGAACCATCAGTATACATACTCTTCGACGTCTGCTGGGGAAGACTGAGCGCATATTGTTCTATCTGGAGTGATGTGAGGGTTAATTTATTAAACAATAACCAATCTTCTAATTTTCCTCTGGATCCTCACCCTCCATGCACTCTCTTACTTCATACAATCATCTTCAACTCCTGTGTCATGCACATCTTCCCTGTACAGTGTGGTCTCTGTGACGTAGAGGTTAGACGCTCGTCTCTCGTGCTAAAGTTACCAGGTTGGTTCTCTCGTGGAGCCATCTGGATATTTTCTAGAGATCCTGATCTCCGTGTAAATGAGATCAGTTCCTAGTCCTATCGGAGACGGACGATAAAACGTATGTCCCGTGCTCAATTTGAGCACGTAAACGAACTCTTCAATCGAAAAGAGCAGACTGGAAAGTCGCTGCCTGGGCAAGAATAATTAGAAAAGATTAAAAATAAATTGCTACAAAATATCTTTACCATCTTCAAAATTACATTGGAGACCCTCGACGGTGCTACGGAGTTTGTGCATGTAGCTGAGATCTTCCTGTGTAAAAGAGATCGCATCACACATGGTTACTCACCGAAGTGCAATGATGATGGTCCATTTATCAATCAACCAATCTCCTGTACAATTCCTTGTACTGAAGTAAAGAACGACGTCGAGATTTTCTAACCTTCTGCTTTTTTCGCATCGAGGAACATCCTTTGACATTCCACCATCCATCGTCTTCCGATTAAGTGCTATGCATTTTAACCAAAACATGGTTGAAATACTCATGGCCATTTCGTGCTATGATACAGATGGCGGCCGCATCAGGCGATACCGTAAAGTGCGACTAAGTATCGTCATTTCGAAGACGTGCATCATACTGCGAAATATACCGAACGGCTCTTGAAATACTTGTTCTTTTTTCCAATACATCTTTGTTGGTGGTCTTATTTTTCCAATACATCTTTGTTGGTGGTCTTATTTTTCCAATACATCTTTGTTGGTGTTCTTATTTTTCCAATTAATTTCCAGAAACCTTCGACCACACAGCACGTGGAGGCTGGTTAATTAATAGGTTACTGTCCAGGATATCTTGAGAGATGTGTTTTATCTTTGTTTAGCTTGTTACATTTTTGTCCCACTGTCTTCTCTAGTAGTTTGTTATATTCAGTTTACACTTGATTGTACTAAATTATTATAAGGTTTCAGTAATATTGACTAAGTTTGATATATATATATAGATTGTATAGATTTGATTGATTGATTGATAGGACCATCATCTTCATTGCATATCGGTAAGTAACCATATGTGCTCCGATCTCTTTCTTATATAGGCAACTTTTAGCTGCAGTGCACGTGCAACATGGCAGCGAGAGGTCCCCGATGTAATTTTGAAGATGTTGAAGAATATTTTGTAGGAATTTCTTTTTCAATCTTTTCTAATGAATTTTGCCGGGCAGTGACTTTACAGCCTGCACTTCTCGATTTTGAACTTCCAAGGATTCTTTTTACGTGCTCAATTTGAACACGGGGACCAACGTTTTATCGTCCGTCTCCGATAGGATTACAAATATCGAAACAGGGGGAGATTGCAGTAAAACTTTGAAAAATGGCGAAACACGTAATAACAAAGTACTGTAGGTTTACAAAATACAAAAACAATGACAATACAAACCAACGTTTCGACCCAAATGCCTTTATCAAGCAAACAATACAGCAGGACAGACGAGTTTCACAGCACACTACATATAGCCTACGATAGAGATATATCCCAACAAGTCATATATACGTTCTCATATGAAACCCGAGTCTGATGGTGAAAAAAGCTGGTTACAAATGCCTCCTTTGTCTCATTTTTTGAGTCGCTGCTAAATTCCATGACACTGTTGGCAGTGATGACTTCAGATTTCTCAGCAAACCTTCTCAAATCTCTCAGTCGTATATGTCTGACTCTCTACCGACCATGCCTCTGCAGCCGATTCGTTCGCCAGACAGGCATATTCTATTCGTCTATTTCATCAGTGTGTTTGTGGTAACAGAATTAGTTGTCGTCTATATGGTAATCTGACACAATAGATATAACGTGTAGAATGGTTACAGTGAATTATCAAGTAATGGAAGATAGGTTAGGACTAATTTTACATCCTTTTAGATTTGAACAAATAGAATAATATGGGTTTATCAAAATCTATTCAGATACAAAGAAATTACACATATTCTATTTCATATATCAGTATATCAGATGAAGATTGCAGACATTTGTCACATACAGACACTAAGAGATTAGGAACAAGACCAGATATGACATGGTGAAATTTATTATAAAAACAGAAGACATATAGTAATATACATACATTATATAGATTAGAAGGTACCTCATATATGCCACACTTTATGATAATATACAAGATGTAACATAAATATATATGTGTACCTGAGGTTTTATTATATTGATCTGTTCGAATGTTTATGCGTTTTTAATGTTGACTGTCCTGTGTCTATGTTTATTCCGTGTGTGTTTCGTCACATTTTATGAAAGTGTGAGTGTTCTCAACGTGTGTTTATATAGCCAACAGCGAGCGTGTTTTTATAGCCAACAGTGTACACGTTGGTGACATTCGTCACTTTTGTTGTATCGTTTACTTGATAAAGATCTTTTTGGTCGAAACGTTGCTGTGTATTGTCATTGTTTTATATTTTGCAAAACAACAGTATTTTGTTATTACGTGTTTCACCTTGATATAAACATACAAATATCACATTTTAAACGTCTGTGTGTATTGTTGTTAATTTGGGATTTTTATTTGCCCACAAACGAAATCAACTTTCTTTATTTGTATTGATGTTCTAATATTATAATACGTCTTTCTTCTCTATTATTTTTGTCATTAAGTCTCCCTGTGCCCTTTTTACTTCCTGGAGGCAAGAAAACACCTCATCCTTCATTCCACAGACTAATTACAAAACAGCATAAGACAAGCCAGCAGCCGTCTCTCCAGCTTGCAGCACCAACGTTGGCGACATCATTACTAGATTCCCTGTCATTGTTATCCTAGAAAGAAAAAAAAAATAGGCAGACACAGAGTTGAAGAAAAATGAAGATATCTGTCCGCTGGCGGCAAACAGAACAACACATGGCATGTGACAACATTTAAACAAACACTAAGTTGTTCTAATGTGATGTGACTTCAACAAGTGGTCGCTGTTTCTCTGTTCATTTATTCTCTTGATAACATCACCGACAGTTTGCAAGATCACGATATGTGTTAGTGTAATACTGCCACGTTATTTCTCACTATATATCAATCAGTGATTTATTTAAACAGTGTTACATTCAGTCTTGACTGAGTCAGGTAACTTTATTTACACCGTGTTACAGTCAGTTTTCCCCTTAGGAACTTGTAACTATATATATATATATATATATATCAATGATTTATTTAAAACAAGGATTTATTTATTTATCTATTGTAAATCTTGACTTAGATAACGTTAATTTTTTTTTTTCCGATTCAGAAGCCGAATTTTCAGCTCTTCGGCTCGGAGCCATGGACATCGTAACCCATGGGTTTCCCGGTGCCACGAACAGGGTAAATCTGGAGAACCTGTGGCTTTTCTTTTAGCCCGCGGAATTTAACCCACACTCACAGAGGGCTTGTCACACCGTCGTCCAACGTGCAACTAACACGCTGGGCAGGGGGGCCCTAACGTTTAGTTAAATACACCTGTTTGTGACCAAATTACGACCTAGTTGTAAATGACACATTTATTAAAACCTCAAATTTCAAGAAATAGAGAGGGTTGATATAACTAACTAATGTGTTGAGATCTCAACCAGAGAAGGGATAGAGAGAGGTTCGGCGATAGTTCTGTCATCAATGATACCATCCCTGTTTATATTAGATCGAGACAGAAGTGATATTTTTGTGAGTTTCCAAAATTAATTTATTTGAGAAAAATGTCGATTTCTATGTGAACATATATACTATTTCTTCTTCTTCTTCTTCTGCCAACGCTTCACATCGACTGCTTGTTAACCACTAGTTGTGATTTGTATGTGATCTCAGCGTAAAAGCGATTATAAGTTGTGCAAGTTATGCGCATACAAGTAGGACAGCACATCTGATTTCTGCAGGCTTTTTTTACTAAATTAACTTTCCTAGGCACCTACCTCAGTTACACAATTCTCTTACGACATGCATTGTAGGTCACAGTGGTACTATTCTTTGTTCCCCTTGCAGGCAGCAACACACAGGTGATATATCTTATATATATATATTTGTTTGCTGATGTATGCATCATCTATTGTTCTACTGATTGTGACTTTCAGCTTTGAAGAGTTGGCAGCAGATGTTTGTTTCTTGATATCACGAGCTGCATTGATTTATCTATCTATATATCTTTTCTCTTTAGCCTGTTACGCCCCTGGCGTTTAGGCACAACAAACGTACACCATTCTTCCCTGTTCATGGCCTTCCCTGTATTGTGTTCCAGCTATTATTCATTTCCTTCAGCTCTTGCTCTATCGTTCTCCTCCAGGTTGTCTTGGGTCTTCCACGCTTTCGCCTACCCTCTGGGGTCCATCTCCCGTGCAGTTTTCGTGTCGGAGCCAGTCTCCATGCGCATCACATGTCCAATCCATCTCCAGCGTCGTCTTCGGATGATAGTGCCCATATTCTCTTGTTGGCATCGTGCAAGCAATTCTTGATTCGAGATAGTAGTCGGCCGTACACGCGTAAGTTTTTTTCGCGAAAAGTTGTATGAAAGGCGGGAGTCTGGACAATCCTGTTCTGTCATTCCCCAGCATTCC